>SKCR01039735.1:0-60857 GCA_019454045.1 Zanthoxylum bungeanum
AGCGAATAACAACACCGAAATAGCTCATAACACTCATCAAACAGCCTCTGATTTGCGTCAATATAGGCTGTAGTTCAAGTCAGATTTTTCCACCAAAAACACCTCAATGAACACCCTAAACCCAGGTCATAGTGCTCCTAAAATAAAATGCAATTGACCACAACCAAAATCACACCCCAAACAGATGATACAAGTGGTAGCAGTTATGCTCACTGCCGTAAGCAAGGAGGAGAGGATGAATGAGGTTTTATTTTGATTTCCAATGAGTCTTCCATGTTATGACTGGAAACCAACAAACATAGTGAGCTTGACTCACAAAAGTAATCCCTAAACAATTTAGGATTAGTAGTTGTCACACAAATTTCTCTTTTATTTTTCTTTATTTTTATTCTTCTTTCAACACTTGAGAGAAAACAAGAACATGGGTGGTTAGGGTAAAAATAAAAATAATTTTCCTTTTTTTTATCTAGCCCCCCCGGCTTAATGATGGCGATGTTTAATTTTTTTAATGACTTAAGACATAAACATGTTAACAAAAAGAAATCTTGTAACTTCCATTTTCATAAAGATAACTTTAAATTTATAATTTTAAATCCATTAATTTCCAAAAAGTACAAATATTAAATTATATATAAAATATTATATAATAATTACAAGATTTCATAACAACAAACGATTATCTTATAATCATTTACAATAAAGAAAAATCTTATATTAAATTTAATATAAGTTCCAAGTGTGACATATATTATTAATCATATTAATAATTAAAATACATGTGAGTTTATAATTGGACTATCCAACTATATTTAATTTGCTACAATATATCAAGGTAGTACGGGGACCAAATGGACCTGCAATTATGAGCTCCAATAATCCCAGAATATTAATTAAACTTTTTAATTAAATATTTCGAATTATTAACTTTAGGTTATTCCACTAAAAATCTAAAGCTGCACTTTCGTCGCTGTTAATATGTAATATAAGCTGAATTACGTCGGTGTCCATCGATATAGATATTACATAAGAAATAACCTTTCACGTGTATCTCATAATTAAAGTCGGGTCAAAATATCTGTTATAAACCTCTTATTATTTTTACCTTAAGTACCATTGATTCTTTAATGAACATTTATTCATAACTATTATGAATATTAATCTATCTATTCGTAATAGAAAGACTGGTGAGCTCTAATCGTACAAGTATCGAATCAACCTTTAAGAAAGTGTAATATCCCGGGTTTTTCGGAACAGTGCGGGAAAGTTTTCGAATTAAAGTTACGGATTTGGAATGAGGTGGTAATCGAAAATCAGAGTTTATGTGTTAGAAAATATATCGGAATATTTTAAAGTGAAGATTCATCGCGTTGAAAAACGCGTGGTTTCGAGAACCGGTTACGCGATTCCTGTTTATATCATTATAAGCGTAAAAGTTTCTTGTTTTGGCTATAAAGATAGTAAACAAACTTAGATTGAGCTGATTTTCGAACCATCAGACTCTTTTTTCTTAGACGAACAATTTTGTGTTGAACACTTTTCGAAATTTACATCAGAATGGCTTTGAAAATATGAATTTTCGAGAAAGTTCCATGATAGGGGCCTAATTGTAATTTTCGGGGTCAGAATGTAAATTTCAGAAACGTCACTATAAATACCCATTGTTTTCAGAAATTGCCAAAATGACAAAGCCATTATAAATCCCCCACATGCCTCTCACGTCCCCAAACGTGATTGAGTTCCCATGGTCGCGGCGGTGGCTTGCCGGCCACCGCCGGCCGGGGCGACCAGTCAGGGGGGTGCGCCGGCCACCCCTCCACCTTGTGGTGGCCGGTGGCAGCCCCAGGACGCCGGCGAGCGGAGAGAGAGAGAGAAGGAAACACACGTGTCATGGGTTGTTCGATCCGGGCTCGTCGCTTCATTTCACGGCCCGAGCCACCCGCCAAATCAAAGCTCTCAAAGAGTACTACAAGATGACAATGACGATTTTTCCAATCCGTGCTCGGTTGCACACAAAACGAGGGAGGAAGATTTAGATAAAAAGTTACCCACGGTGAATAGTAGCTCTGATCGGAATTTCGTCAATTCAAGGGTGTTCGTGGGATCGTTTGGAGTCCTTATATGACCTCGAAATTTTGATAAGACCTTCCGATATAATTCCACAAATATTAAGTTTATAATTAAATGATCGGATGTATCCAGTAGCTTCGTAGCATAGAGTATTAGTATAAATTGAATTGTTTGAGTATTAATATATTGAATATGTGTATTTAGTAGAATCTGAATGAAAATGGAATAATTAGATCGATCCAATAGATTATGCAAGTTTTTAGTACAAGTGGGTTTTCCGTGTATTAATATGTTTTTGATCGTGATGATGGATATGAGTCATATGTGATGATAAGATAGTGTTTAGATAAATCCGGGTAGGTTCGGAGGGTTCAGGACCCTTTCGTACCGTTTGCGGAAATTTTCTCGGAAGATTTTCCAAGAATGCGTAAATCGAGGATTTAAGTGAACTATTGGTTTGGAATAGTTTATAATGATGTTTTAAGATTACTGAAACATAAAGTATTGAAAATGGACTTGATTTCGTTGTACCGGAAATATCCGAGATTTTATCGTAGTTTAGTCGAGAACTCCGTAAGTTATAATTCTGATGGTTTTTCGCTATTTGTTTTGGCAGACTTCACTAGGAACTGGAGTGCTCGCGAAACCAGGTAAGTAACTCATACGATGACAGCTTAATGGGTGATTTCGTGTTTTGAATATACATATATAGGTGTATAGATGATTGATATGTTAGGTTAAATAGAAGATAGTTAATAAGTAGTTTGATAATGAGTTCAACGTTATGTATAGTAAGTGAAACGAACATCGCATGTATGACTTTTGTTATCATTATGATATGAAGTAAGAGGTTTAATGATATTAATGCATTTATGTATGTATTGATATGTTTGAAGTCAAATGTTTGATAAGCTTAATGTCTGTGTATGTATGAATGTACATAAAAGTATGAATTTGTAACGATATGAAATTATGTATGTGAATGAATATGAAAATGTATAAGTACATGAGTATGTATTTGTATATGCATATGATGTTAAGATATGTGTAGGTTGGATATGTTCATTTGGTAAAGACATTATATCAAATGTTCCTAAATATAGTTTATGAAATGAATATGTTTGATCGATAAAAGAAAAGTTATGAGGACTATTAAAGGTATGACATTTGAATTTTGTAATAGAATGTATATTCATATGTTTGTATGTGAGTGTTTGAATTATATTTTGGAATGTTTGTTATGGATGTGCTTGTGTATGAGAAGTCGCGCGGTGAGTTTGGTGTACTGTGATATGTATGCATGTTTGTACGTTTAATTGATTGAAGTTCTTGTGGTATAGTAGTCAAGCTGGTTAGGAATCCGTTCCGATAAAATTCATCTCATACCTATTCTAAAATAGGTAATGAGTCTCGTACGAACATTGTGTGTGTAAGCCAGTCGTATGTATGGGTTGTTGAATGATATGATCTTTGATGTATCGGTTGTTGTGTATACTTCGTGGTTGGTTGCTTGATGTTCGTAAATGTTTCTGAGTGTATCTGTATGATAGAACTCATGTTATGTATGGATCGTGTATACTTATGTGAAATGAATGGATGATTTAAAATCGATGAGAATATCAGAGGTTATAAAGCGTGTTTGTCAAGTTGTAATGGTATGTATGTATATGTATAAGAATTACGATATTGTATTTGCATGTATATAAGAGAAGTATGTTTCAAATTGAAAGAAGTGTGATTATTTCATCGATTTGATGATATTTCAAAGATGCTTAATCGTAATAAAGTATAATAAGTCTGACTCCATGCACATATAATGGAAATGGATTCGATGTAAAATGACTTGTTTGTGATGTTCGAGTCGATGCTTTATGTGATTTGAATGTTTGGATAATAGATTGACATATATGTGAATATGTAGAGTTGAAAATTTGTCATGGTAAAGTATAAAGGATAATAAAAATTGGTAAATCTGAACTTGTAACAATTTAGTAATTCTGTTATTTTGTTGATATGTTTGACTTGTTTGTTTATAGTAACATGGTTACTTACTGAGTTTTTAAAACTCACACCAAACCAGTTGCTAGTTTTGTAGGTTGGATGACAGACGAGTCAACCAATTCAGCTTTGGAAGTCGTGCTCGAGACGCTAATCACTCAAGTGGCAGTTACCCTCGCAAGTGTCCTGGGAGAAGTTTTAGAAGGTTTAGAAAGTTTAGAATGTTTTGGTTATTATTTTGGTTGTCGTACTGAGCACACTGTTTGTATATATATATATATTAGTAAATTCGTTAGAACATGTGAGATATAATATTATTCATGCAATTAATTAAATATGCTATGCATGAACATTTAGCTTTGCTACGTTACGAACATATTAAGATTGTCTATGAATTTCTACGAAGCTCATTTTAAGATTTCACAGGATAAATCGCCAAAATCCAAATTCTGATATAAGCCGGAAAAATCCCTACTAGTCAACTAAATTTGAAAATTCACTATGCTCAACTAAAATCATAACAGCGACTGGGATTTTTATGGAACAGTTCTCTATGTGTGTAGTTTACGTGGGTTTTTACGGATCTCAATTTCAATTTCTAAAACTGAAGTTATAAGCCAAACTTTACACCTTGTTCACCAAAAACAGAACCAATTTTCATTCCATGTCATCCATGTTTGCAAATTCGCCACAATTTCATCTTTCATTGGAAAATTCTGATTTTTAGATATGTTGAACTTTAATGTGCCTAGTTTACTTAAAAATTACGATGCACCAATAATTACTCTAGCAAAATCCATGCCAAATGCATCAATTTAAGCCTAGGGTTCACTTAGATTTCGAAAATGAGAAGTGGGTATGCATGCTAAAATTCGATATTTTGAAGAAGGAAATAAGTTGGAGACTTGGTTGGATAGAGCTTGTGAAATGCTCAAGAAATCTACTCATTGTTGCTGCCTTGAATGTGAAAAATGAAGAAGCAAGATCTTGTGTTTAAAATTCTGGAAATGTTTAGAGGAAAGGCTGAGGAAGAGAATGAATAGTGGCCTCTTTATATAATAGAAGGAAGATTTTAAAGAATAAAAAAATGTTTTGTAATTTGCACATGTTAAAAATGAGGGGAAATTCATAACTGTGCATAACATATGGAAAAATGTGCATTTTTTACTTGGTTCTTGTCCGATTATGGAAAAATGGTCAACATGAAAGTGGTAGATCTTGTCTAAGCTTTCCGAGTGAACCAAAATCCATGAAACCAGACTTTGGTGGCTCATGTTATGGCTGAAATACCGAATGTTGTCCGAAAGTGAATGAGAAATTAAATACGTTCTATAATCGCAGAAATTCCACCGGATTTCTGAAAAATGATTTCGTGATCATGAATGAACTCATGCATGATTTTATGTTAATTAATATATCACACATGTATAAAATAGTCGGCGGGATCATGTCGTGGTGATTGGGGTGTTATATTTTCCCTCTTAAAATGATTTATCCTCGAATCATAACAACTCAATGACTTGGACTATTCCTTATTAGCATGTTGCTGGGGAAATTGTCTTCTCCTGACTTATTTAGGCTTCAGGTGGCGTCCTACTGCTTATGACATTTCCTTAATATCTTAACCGATGGAATCCATCCGGACCGTAACTTACCAGTTCCTTAGCCAACAATTTATTTATGGTTATTCCAGGTATAACAAATCTCGGCTGATATTCACGAATTAATGCTTCACCACATGTGCCTCATTATGGATATACATGAAAAATGAAATTTATCTTGTCCATAATAGTTGGAATTACAAGCTTTTGAATACTGTTTTCGACCTTACAGAGAACCTAAAATGGTCACCGCTCCTAGTACTTGGCTTGCTTTTTTTTCGAATCTCACTAATTCTCTAAGCCATCGCATTGGAAATCCACTTTTCCTACTATAAAGTCTTAAATAGAGTCATATGTATACTTGCATGATAGCTTTTTACAGTATGTCTAATCAATCAGCGATAAGAATTGGCCCTTGTGGTTTTAAAATCTACGACACAAGCCTTTAATATGTCTTCTAATATTCGTATGATCATGTTCTGGCTGGTCATCTGCCCGTGAACGACAAGTCATGCTAAGATGTAGCTAAGGTCATAATGCTTCCTAGAATGATTCCTAAAACTTCGATGTAATAAGGTTAGTGAGCTGAGTTAAGTGTGTAGACATAATCAACCCATCTACGATTTCATAAATGAAGGCATCTTCCTTATTAGTCTGTGGAAATCCATCTGCTAAAATTCATTGTGGTCTCATTCCACTACCATCTAGGATTATCTACACTTGGAGCCTTCTTGTCAATGTTCGATATTCTGTTATTGTATGTCAACGAGTAAAACACTTCTTTACTTATTTTGCGATAACGCACTTCGTCAATCCCATCCATAACGGTCTTTGTGGTCGTGATGTATCATAGTAATCTACAAATGTGGGTTCTATCCATATCTATGCTAATAACACTCATTAATCTGCTATTTGAAGATCCAATATCGCAGAGACAGCTCTGTAGCTCCATTTCTGATTGCTCATTCTTAATGGACAAAAGAATAAACTCCTTGGGATTTTTTTTCTATTTAAGAAATTTGCAACATTGGTTACTTTACCGATATAATTCTAAACGGAGCAAACCGCTCGACTAATTGCTGAAATTGCCGGGAGTATTTCTTCTTTCAAATTCAGGTCAACGGGGACCATGCCAATCACCGACGTTAAAAATAATACCATATCCTCTGAGACTATTTGAACAACACATTAATTCTCAACAGTAAACACTTGTTCTTGGTAGTATCTTCATTATGTTACTCGTATTCACTACGTCGTCGAAGAATTTCATTCTTACTGACAACACACGAATACCCCAAGGAATCACACTAGGGTGGATAAAGACCCAATCTGGGGATCCTATAATTACGCTTTCAACTTATTAAATTCTACTAAAGTTGCTTTTTACGACAAAAATTTCTTTTGAGTGGGTACTGGAAGTTACATCTATGCAAAACTCGATCTCTCTATCTGTAGGTGAGCTAGACAACTTATCTACTTACATTAAATACATATTATGGATTCTCCTTAATTGGTACTCCTATATGATCATTCACGGTCTTACATATTGGAAATGCTCACACCAACTGTGACAAGGGACAAAGGGACTACAAAAGAGGTGGGGGATATGTGTAGGGTTATGGTCAGGGCTTCTACATACCTAGCCTTAATTTTTATGACATAGTTGAAAAGTGGGACCAATATTTGGTGTTATCAATTTTAATCACCTTGGAGTCTATCACAACCCTCAATTTGGTACATCATGCTATAATACTGACGTTTGTTTCCCTTGTGCTATCTACTAAATTTTTCTTAATATCATCGCTCATATTTTAAGAGAAGTGGCTTCGTGTAATGGAGTAGCTCTAAGCTCTTGTCACACCAACGGAGCACATCATTTGTTCTTCTTTATCAAGAAAGAAAATTCAAACCAATCAAGAAAGAAAATGCAAATCACTTATAGTTCATAGCTTTGGGCTAAACAGTTACTACTCATATTACTAAATAATCATCGGTTCTTGTTTATAGTTCTCATTGTCCATGGCTTATAGGGACGATGATATATACCACTTTTAACCTCATTTGCAAGGGCTCATGCATAGGTTTACTTTCCACAATCCTTGGGGTTTTCATTTCGTCACTTCTTCGTTTGTAATCGCTAACAGCTATTCTTTCACAAATAAGTACTCCCAACACGTCAACCACACATCCGAGCATAGCATTTTTCTGTGGAAATATCCATAATAGATCAGTGCCCTTACCTTATTTTATCGATTCATAATAAACCTTTCGAATAGGTAACAATCGTTCTCAAGACAGATAAAGAAATGAGTGTCATTTGAATGGAACTAGGATGATCAAAATGTTTATGATGGAGTAAAAGCTTATATGCTAAATCCAGCTGTCTCGATGAGTCCAATCAAAGTTAAGCTTAACGATAAGTAATGATCACAATTTGGAATCGGTCATTCCTTCATAAGTCATTTATATCATTATGAGACAATCTTTAGATTAATGGAGAATCTAGTACTGAACTCTAAAGGCGACCAATAAATCGAGTTGGGCATCTAGAGAATCAGAACATAAGATAATGCAAAAGAAGTGGTACTTGGAAAGAAAAACTGTTAATACTCATCTTAGATTATGATGAGGAGAAACTCAAGAAAGAGGGAACAAGGTTTTGATTTCGTTCATTGAGTGGCTCGCCAATCTTCGTCTTTTACACCAATTCAGACTCAATCATAAGAGGCTCTTGAATGAACCCATTCTCTCGATAAATCCATAAATATCAAAGAAAGGCTTCATTTCAAAAGTGGTAGCTATAATTTTCAATAATCCTGCCATGTAACCACCAATCATTTACTTCAAACAATCTTAACTGTTCCAGAAGGGGCTAAAGTCTTCTTTAAAAGAAAGAAGTACTCAAGATGAGCCGAGAAAAATAACAAGAAAGATACGAGTATATAAGATACTGCAAGTTTCACCACTGAGTTTGGAAACTGATACTAACGTATAGATAACTATACTACGATATTTATGTTGTGCTAGAGTTGTTTTATATCCTTAGCTACTACATCCTCACTGTGAACAACAGGTATGATTCTAAAATTCCCAACACGGACGAACTTATCTCTCTGTCTTAACACTTCTCTGTGGGAAGTATAGCTAACATTTGGTCTAATTTAGCACTCTATGGTGCGTCAACATATCGGAACCTATGTCAAGGGTGACAGGATATCTATATGAGAAAAGAAAAGAATGGGTTAATCAAATTCTCAGGAGATTCAAAATTAGAAAGGAATGAGTGGAGCTATAAGAAAAACGAAAACAGAATCACTAAATCAGTCGTAAAATCAACTATATTGCAAAATAATGTTTTAAACATATAAAATTATAAACTAGTTCATGTTTGAAATCTTTGTCGGAAAATAACATTTTGAAAATATGGAATCTCAAAACCGTAGGAAATCAGTTGAAAACCTGACACATGAGGGCATTATGTATCGCTGTCCCCCCATACGCCTAAACTAGTGCCTTGTAGCGTTATGTATCGCCGTCCCCCAAGTCATTGAAACTGCACTCAGGAATGTCCCATCTGAGGTAAGTAGGGATTCAGGGGCATTACGTATGAGTTGAGAACTACATGTGCACATATCCCGGGGTTCGTCAATTCCAATGTCCGTCAATTCCAAAAAAATGGAAAGTAAATCATTACTATTGAAAATCAAATCTCATCCTCGAAACATATCTGATATCAAATTTATCAAAACTGCTTATGTTTAAATCATATATCTCATACTAATCTAAAACTTTTCTCAAATCACATGAAATGAGTAATTCAATAAACTTTAATGAAAATCATATAAGTCATAAAGTTACAATTCAATAACTTGAAAACATAAATAAAAATCCAGAAAAAAAGTACTCCACTCACAGATTTAGGAATCGTCAAGCTTTACTTCACGGAGTCGCGGAGGTTGCGAACCTTGACACCGATATATAACCAGTTAAATTTGTTAGAACATGCAAGATATAATTTTATTCATGCAACGAATTAAATATGCTATGCAAGAACATTCAGCTTTGCTATGTTACGAACATATTTAGATTGTTTACGAATTTCTATGAAGCTTGTTTTAAGGTTTCGCAGGCTAAATCGGTAAAATCAAAATTCTGATATAAGCTGAAAAATTCACTGCTCATCGACTAAATTTGAAAATTTACTATGCTCAATTGAAGTCAGAACAAGGGCTGATATTTTTATGGAACGGTCCTCTATGTGTCTAGTTTACGTGGGTTTTTTACGGATCTCAATTTCGATTTCTAAAACTGAAGTTATAAGCCAATCTTTACACCCTGTTCACTAAAAACAGAATCAGTTTTCACTGCAGGTCAGTCATGTTTGAAAATTCATCACAATTTCATCTTTCATTGGAAAATTCTGATTTTTAGATTTATTGGTGCATCAGTCAGAGGTCTAGAATTTATTTAATGGCCGAAATAATAAGGCCTGTTCATATTGCAATATAGTTCAGGACTTTCTGCCTAAGATCACTATTCACTGCCTTACTCCACCCATTTAATTCAGCCATTACAAGCATACATTTTAACATTACAATGACTCATTATCAGGTCTAAAACACAACAATTCTCATCCCCTTTCACTGCCAAATCAGCCCCCAACACAGGCCACCATTCATCATTCTAATGCACAATAACTTCATTAACAACCTCTCTATCATCACCTAACAAATTATTCACATCTCACACATGCTCACCTAATACAACCCGTCAATTACACATCCAACACAAGTAAAAAAAAAAATTAAAAAAATAATAACACACTAAATCAGCACCCCACTTCTTATTCTGCCAAACACAAGGACAATCAAACCAACATTTCTAACAATCTATTACACAATCTCGTCGCCCACATCATTTCCAACATCATTAAATCGTGAAATTAAACTCTCCTTCAACTCATAAATTCGGCCATGACCCAAACCCATCTTTCAAGTTTGTGAAGTTTCATCAATTTGAGCCAAATCCAAGCCATTTTTTCAAGAGATGCATAAATAATTACTCTAGCAAACTTATCCATGCCAAATGCATCAATTTAAGCCTAAGGTTCACTTGGATCTCGAAAATGAGAAGTGGATATGCATGCTAAAATTCGAAATTTAGAAGACGAAATGAGTTGGAGACTTACTTGGTTGGAAGAGCTTGAGAAATGCTCAAGAAATCTACTCATTGTGGCTGTCTTGAACGTGAATAATGAAGAAGCAAGATCTTGTGTTTCAAATTATGGAAATGTCGAGAGGAAAGTCTGAGGAAGAGAATGAATAGTGGCCTCTTTATATAATTGAATGAAGATTTTATAGAATAAAATAATGTTTTGTAATTTGCACATATGTTAAAATTGAGGGTAAATTCATAACTGTGCAAAATAACTGGAAAAAAAAGTGTATTTTTGACTTGATTCTGATCCGAATATGGAAAATGATCAACATGAAAATTGTACATCTTCGTCTAAGCTTTTTGACAGTACCAAAATTACTGAAATCGGACATCAATAGCTAATGTTATGGCCGAATTCCTGAGGCTGTTTGAAAGCGATTGAAAATTTAAATGGATGTTGTAATCACAAAAATTACACCGGATTTTCGAAAAATGATTTCGCGATCGCGATCACAAACACACTCATGCGTGATTTTTTATTAAATAATATATCACACATGTAGAAAATGATCGTCGAGATCACGTTGTGGTGACCAAAGTGTTACAACACGTGTCAATATCACACACTTGTTATAAGTTTACCCTCAAACAAGATCAATAGTTAAGATTTTAGTGTCTATATTTAAGTAAAAATTTTAATTAAAAAAAACAAATAATTGGAACTTAAAAAAAAAAAAAAAAAGATGAGCAAATCCAAACACATTTTTAACCTATTCCCTTCCCTAATGTCGAAACCGGATCCAGCATGTATGTTTTACTAATGTTAGTCTGTTAGCTAAAATCATTTGCTTTGCTATTAGTCTGCTAGTAATGTTTTATACTCAGATACTTGCTATATGTCTTAATTTACAACTACCTATTTGGTAAAAATATCTAATTTGGTATTGTTCTCTGTATGTATGTTTGTTATATATTGTTGATGGTGGTTTTTTGGCCCCCAATAAGTCAGAATCTCAAGGAATGGTAAAGTGAGTTTTACACTTGACAAGGTAAAAGTCCAAGGTTGTTGTGAGGATGAGAAGTCAGACAGAGAGGCCCGAATCCGAGGTGATACCTAGAACAGATCATGACCCGAGCCCGAGGCACAGAGAGGCAACCCGGGGCAAAACTTAGGGATAGATTGGAAGATTGACCCGAGGTGGTCAGGTCCGAGGTGTTCAGGTCCAAGGTGGTCATGTCCAAGGTAGTCAGGTCCAAGGTGGTCAGGTCTGAGGTGGTCAGGTCCAATGTGGTCAGGTCCGAGGAGATCAGGTTAGATCGCCCCAGTATCAGACTCTTAGAGCAGCTCGACATTCAGAGCCTCGTGTCAAAATGAGGATCGGCTCAGCAGATCATACCCGACCTGATGAGAAGATATCAGATTCAATAAAGCACTTAGGCCCAAGGTGGTCATTCGGCTCGGCACACCAGCCTAGGGACCGAGGAACGGTTTGTAGTATCCCGAGCTCTCGTATGAGAAAAGCAACGGTTCTCATCTAAAGTAGCTTCTGCCAGCCATCATAGGCCGATGTAGTGATAGATAGGTGGCAGAGCAGAGCCGCCATAGGCCGGTACAGTGACAGGTATGTGGTAGCGCAGAGCCGCCATAGGCTGTTATAGGTCGGTGTAGAGACATAAAAATGAAGTGTTCTAATTGGCCAAATTGTGGGAAGCTAGGGAGAGTTGCTACTGTAATGATGATATATGACATGGACCGATGTCATAGGCGGCGAAACAGTAGAATTTACCATAGTATATAAAGGGATGGATAATTTATTGTAAGGGGTTAGTTAATTTTATTGTAAAACTGGTAAATTGTAAGCAAGAGATAATGCAGGTCAGTCATACCCGAGCACGTTATAAAACTTCATTTCCCTTGTGCTAATGGATGTAGGTTGGATCCATTTTGTCGAACCATGTTAAATCCTCTGTTTATTCTGTGTGTTTTCTCATTTTTTTTTTCTAAGTTTGCATTTGGTCCCCAAACTAAACAAATTCAGAGTTGAGTGAGGATTTTTCGAGAAGTGAGTTTATCGATTTACCCCTAGAACGAAAATCAACTATCAATAGTTGACACCGTTTGTGGGGACAGTATAAGAAGTAACAAACACGTTGAAGCGATGGCATGTGATGGAAACCACATCACTTCAGAAGCCACGGTGCGAGGTGGATGGAGTGAATGGAGGAGAACTTGCGGATAGAAATGGAGGGAACTCAAGCCTTCATACAAGCCATGATGGAGAGAATTGAAAATCTAGAAGAAAGAGCATCGAGAGAGCAAACGCAGGCAATACCTAGTCAAATGAGGAAGGATATCGCCAGTAGTAAGAGTCTGGCCACGACAGAAAATGACCAAATAACTAATAAAAGGAAGAGACCAGGACCTACCCAGTAGGAGCTCAAGGTTACAGGGGACGCTGCGTATACTGCCCTCAATAGGTCTCTAGCGCAGATAGTTCGGAAGATCCAGGATAAAGGTCTATTGACTGAGCCCGACCGGAGAAAGTTTCCAAATGAGAAAAGAAACAACATGGCTTATTGTTTTCACCATAAAGTAATGGGACATGCCACAAATGGATGCAAGAACCTGCAGGAGCATATGGAGGACCTGGTGAGGAACGACTACCTCAGCGAGTATGTTGATCATGAGGTCATGAGGATGAGGATGAGGCAGCGCTAGTAGCAATGTCACCAAGTGGGCACCTATCACTTGGAAAAGATGGTCGGGAGTGTCCGGATCAAGAAGCCTTGAAATACTGAGGAGATATTTTCAATAGAGCCTCTCTTAAAATGACCCACAAAGAGTTGTTAGAAGGGCAATAGATCCCTTGAATATAAATAAGACTTTCCCATTTAAATAAAAACTTGTTCCTTTATGCTTGTTTATTATTTGGATGGGAAAGGCATGTTTAATATTTTTGGGAGATGCTCGTGATCGGAATACGTGAAGGGGTGTAGGGCATCTAGGAAATGCGTGAAACTCGTGGCAAAGCAATTTCCGGTGTCATTATCAAACCCACGGGCTGGAGTGTCAATCTTCGGGACACATGAATGAGTGAAGGCCATGTGGGAAAAATGCGAACCCCCCGTGGCATACCAATCCCTAGTGTCATTATCAAATCCCCGGGGTGGAGCGACACTACCCAATGACTTGCACTTTTGAGGAACTTAAGCGCACGGGCCTCCGTGGCATTTGTAACCTCGGGTATGCCGATAATGATGGCTATCCCATTATGTAACCTCGGGTATGCCGATAATGATGGCTATCCCATTTTGTAACCTCGGGTAGGCCGATAATGATGTCTATCCAATTATGTAACCTCGTGTATGCCGATAAAGGGGAGGAAGAATACACTCGTGGCGCTTGGCCAACCCACTTCGGATCCGTAGGAACATAGCACAGGGAAGGCCCAATGGCCTCCGTTGCATTTGCAGACTCGGGGCCTGCCTATTGTTTGAGACTAAAAAGTGCATATTTATAGAGAGAATAAAATATCACCGCCTTTATGGCTGGTTTTATGTTTTTGGCATATTTAATACCTTGGCAGGACTAGTTATCGATAGAAATGACTACCGTCTTTATGGCCGGTTTTATATGTTTTGGCATAGTTGTTTCTGGAAGTAAATTAATTGGGTTACAACGATCATTATATATTATAAAAAGTGAGATTTCTAAATATAAAATATTAAAAGTGGATCACAAAACCTCAGCATTTTATTTTATCATTGTCGTTTAATTCAAATTCTCTAAACAACATCAAACAAATCAATCTTTTTTCTTTCGTTTTAATTATTATTTTATCATACTAAAAATCTATTCTATGTGGATCGACCCCGGACTTACCGGGTTATTTTATTACTTCGACACTCTTATACTTAGGAGTAAATAACTACTTTTAAAGTGTGTCAAGTTTTTGGCGCCGTTATCGGGGAATACAATTTAGTAGATAGAATAATTTTTCTTTTTCTTTTTTTTAATTTCATTTTTTTAATTTTATTTTTCTTTTCTTTTGTAGTTTATTTTTTTTTTTCTTGTCATTTATTTCCTTTTTGTAAATATTATATTTGTTTTAATTTTATTTTTGTTTAGGTTGCATGAGACACTGGTCTCGATCATCCAACGAAAGATTAAACAGAGATTATGCATCACTTTCATCGTCAGTCAAAATGGCCAATCCACCTGCTCGAATTGAAAATCCAGTAGATTAAGAAGAAAACGAGTCTCAACATGGCGATCTTAATCATCCAAGGACACTAAGAGATTTCATGAATCCCACCAGGACATGATCACCCTTTTGCAATGCTTTCCCACCAGAATTTCCGAAATTCCCAGAATTATGCATCATATGTCCAACAACCTAGGAAAACCCTTGAGGATACCTTACATGCATTCATTGAGAAACAAAAAGCCATCAATAACCAAAATGTGCAAATATTAATTGATCTGAAAGACTTTTTTTCCAAAATCATATATGCATTGACCATTCATGAGAAATGTAAGTTTCCTGAACAACCACAGCCAAATCCCAATAGTCATTAAAACCCACACGATGGTAGTTCTAGTAGTCAAAAAATTAACTAAGTCAAATCTGTTAGTACTCTTTGTAATGGTAAGGTTATCCACAAACCTAATTTTGAACCTTAGAAAATTGAAAATAAATCAGATTCAGTGGGTAAGGAAGAGGTTAATGAACCAGTATCTAACGTTGATGATAACAATTTTCCACATGCACCCTCATTTCCTCAAGCATTAAAAATAAATAAATTGAACCATTCCTCAGAGATTTATGAAATATTCAAACATATAAAGGTCAATATTCATTTGTTAGATTCCATCCAATATATACCATCTTATGCCAAATTTCTAAAAGACTTGTGCACCATTAAACGAAGACATTAGGTAAGAAATAAAGCTCTTCTAGCTGAACAGGTAGGTTCCATCCTCTCCACCAATAATATTTTAAAATACAAATACCCTGGTTGTCCAACTATTTCATGTATTATTGAAGATAAAAAATTTGAACATGCTTTACTTGACCTTGGAGCCATTGTAAATTTGCTTCCATTTTCGGTTTACCAACAACTTAATATTAGCGAGTTAAAATCAACTTCAACTAATCTTTTACTTTCCGATAGATAAGTCAAAGTACCGAAAGGAATTGTAGAATATGTGTTAATTCAAGTTGATAAATTCATATATCATGTGGATTTTATTGTTTTAGAAACACAACCTGAAGCAGATAATTATAAGCCAATTCCTGTAATACTTGGTCGTCCATTTTTAGCAATAGCTAACGATTTAATAAATTGCAGGAATGAAATCATGAATTTGTCCTTCGGCAATATGACGTTGAAGATTAATATTTTTGGCATATGCAAATAACCATACGATGAGGACAGTGAAGACGAGAGCATGGATCTAATTGAACCATTTGTGGAAGAATATATTCAGAGGAGTTTATCTGATCCTACATAAATTTGTACAGCTAATTTTCTTGAATCAAATATGCAATTAGATTTGGATATTCTTAATGATTTTTTACTTGATTCTACATAGGTACTGGAAAAAGATGGAGAGAACCAAAATCTTGAGGAATTGGAAATAATGGAATAAGGAAAACATTAGGAAGCACCTAATTTGGAATTTAAGCTTTTGATAGGAGAATTGAAGAATGCATTTCTTGGAGATGAAGAAACTTATCATGTGGGAAGTTCTTCCTCTCTTACAAGCGATCAAGAAAGAAAAATACCTCCAGACTTGAATCATCAAGGCATGGAAGAAACTCTTGCAAAATATCACAATCATTTTCTGTCTCTTCCCCAAAATGCTCTGATGAAAATTTACAAAGCACACATTGAAAGAATGAGGCTTCTTATGAACTATGGTATTCCTAGTGATATTCGTTGGGTAATTGAGGCAAGGGTTCGCTTAGCAGGTGAGTCATCTTACTCTTTCATTTCTCACATGTCTGGTTTAGGGAAAATCACATATGCTAAGAAACGAAGAGCTAATCAATTAGGTGTTTGTTATAAATGTGCACGCTGGTCATGTAACACTCGTTGTCGTTCTTTAGGAATGGTGTCTGATAATCCGAAGATAAAATTCAATTCAATAAAGATGGCTTGAGTAATGAGTTTTTGGATGATATATCATTAACTCTTGAGACGCATCCTAGTGGACATGTTCATCAAAAAATTCACAATTTTCATACACAATTTCAAAAAGAAAGACAACATTATAGTCTCAGGAATCTGACTTTAAAATATCATGTTTGCTAATTTATATGAAAATTGGATGGGAAGCACATCCCCGACCCATAGAGGGCGTTCAAGTCGTTACTGGATGTAAGCACATCCACAACAATCTGTACATATTGTTTCAATTATTGCTTTGATTTTCTTTTCTTTACTTTACTGATTTGAATTCCTTTACTTTAAATTTTCGCCGAAAATATCTAAACTTTTTGACTTTCACGATCTATTTTATTATTCATCTGACAATTGTCATTTTACAGGTCCTAGTACAATTATTACTCACCTTTTTCAGGATCTATAAATACAGCTCGTCATTTCTCTTTTGAACACATCCGGATAAGAGAGAAAGTAAAAAATGGAAACAACTTCAAGAAGACGAGTTACTAATATATGTGTGTTTTGTGGAACTAGTTCTGAAACTAAACCAGAATTTGTAGAGGCTACAAAAGAATTGGGCAGTGTTATGGCAGAAAAAATATGCACTTAGTATATGGCGGTGGCAATCTTGGATTGATAGGGTGTGTTTCAAAGGCCGTACAAGAAGGTGACAGTCAGGTTTTTGGGATCATTCCAAAACCATTGACAGAGGATAACATCATCGAAAAATCAAATGGAGAAGAATGCATTGTTTCAGGTCTGTCTGATAGATTTACTGAAATGATTAATCATGCTGATGCTTTTATTGCTTTACCAGGTGGGTTGGGCACATTGGAAGAAATATTCACAGTATCACATTGGCATCATGGGCGAACTTGAACATTCACCAGAAACTCATCGGACTGTTTAATGTTGATGGATTTTTCGATTTTCTTTTTATATTTCTTGAAGATGCCAGAAGAAATGGGTTTATTTCAAAATCGGTAAAATATATCTTCCTAACTGCAAGAAAAGCTAATAATTTAATTGACCAACTCTTAGTTTATGAACCAAAAATCGACCCTATTCTTTCCAAGTTGAACTAATCTGGTAACGATTGTGGCAAAAACACAGAGTAAACATGGATCTTAACCTTTAATTTTCTTTTTTTAGTAGCAGTAGATTCAATTGTCAATTCCACAATAACTAGGTGATATCTTCTAAACTATACTTCTTCTTTTTCAGACATTAGGGACAATGTCTCAATTTGGTTGGGGGGAGGGAATAGTTGACTTGTCAGTTTTTGTTTTTTCTTTTATTTCATTATTGTGTTTCTTTTGTTTTTGCTTTGTTGTTATTTTATGTGTAAAAAAATATATTTTATTTTATTTTGATTTTATTTTGTGTTTTCAAACTACACACAAACTAACAACAAATTTTTGACTAACCCAGTGGAATTATCGTTCAGAGATGGCAGTGTAAGGAGTTTTCGCTCCTGTGACGTATCTCAGTCTAATTCGTAACAAGTTTTTTTTTGTTTATTTCCTTTTGAATAATTTAAATTTACAAATTCTTTATAATGTTGATTAAATTTGATCTTTATATGCTCATTTGACAGGTATTATCAACATACACGGTAACATATGAACATGATTTGTAAGTGAAAAATTTATAATATTCAGTTCTCTAGTTTATTGAAAGTAGCACCTAAAAGTAGTGGAATTTGTATTTATATTAAAAAAATGAAATTAACCATGCTTTTACTTAGTAATCGGACATTTTACCTCAGTAAGCAGTGATTATTCACGTCAAACAGTAGAGCCTGAGTTAACTTAAAAAAATAATGATGATAATAATTAAGTTTCTACTTAGTAACCAGACATCTTACCTCATTAAGCATTGATTGTTCGCATCAAACGGTAGTGTTTTTAACATTTTAGATCCAAGCAATTAAGTCCGTAGGGGTGTCTTAACACTTAATGCCCTAAAGCCAACTGGTTTGGGAGTCACTGGCCCAAATCTAGTTACAAGGATTGAAAATGTATTATAAAAAAAATGCATTTATATATAAATTTTCATTGTAAAAAAGGTGTGAATTCTGATATAACTTTAGGAAAAAAATATTTCCCTCTTTTCAACTACACTTGTGAATGTTTTGGGCACAATGAGTTGAATATTACCTTGTTAATTGTGTATATGGAGAATGGTAAAAAGTACTGGAGAATTTACTTATTTGGTAATTTAGAAAGAAAGAAAACAACTACTAACTTGGATAAGAATTTTACTTTTCACTTTTCGCTTAGATTACTATGGACTAGTAATAAGCTGGTTGGGGGTGTGATTAAGACTAAAAAATGCATATTTATTGAGAGAATAAAATGTCATTTTACACTTGTGGTTTCATTAATCCCCTTATTTTAGCACGTTTATGTAATAATATTCAAATTTATGTTTTATATTTTTTATTGTGATTTTTATCTTTTATGTAGGTGAAATAATATTTTGGATGCATCTCTAGAAAAATGGACTTGACATTTGGATTTTGGAGGCCATAAATTTAATAGGGTGTTTTAACAGTGTAAAATTTCGGAAATTCCAACCCTGTGTAATATTCGTATTTTAGCCATAACTTGTTCCTCCGATATCGGATTAAGGTGATTTAAGTTCCAGATGAAAGAAGACTAAAAAATGTACAACTTTGATGTTCATAAGATTTTCGAATTCGGAAGTTGACAAGATCGAAATTGACGAAAAAACCAAAGTGTGTTAAATATCAAATCTTAAAAAAAAGAAAAAAAACAACATTTGTCAATTTCTCCACCAAACATGCTTGCGATGGAGTGTTTGGTGGAGAAATTGGTGGAACCCTTTATTTTTGCCTATAAATAGAAGCCATTATTTCAATTTTCATTTTCATACTTTCTTTGATTTCTTTTTAAGGAATTGAAGATTGTATCTTGTTAGCTTAAACTCTTGTAATGTCTTTTAATTTTAGTAATAAAATTATGTGTGATTTTAATTACATTATGAGTAGCTAATTACTTTCTACTGGGGGAATGAGTGAAAATTTTATTATTTAAATTTAGATTAATCTCACTTATATTATAATAAATAAATAGTAATGAATAATAATTAATTGAGATATGGATTAATTATTGACAAACTTTTTTACCGCCTATATGGCTGGTTTTATACGATTTTGGCATAATTGAGTACCTAACTGGACTTATTATAGACAATTGTTATCACCGTCTTTATGGCTGGTTTTATGTTTTTGGCATATTTAGTACCTTGGCAGGACTAGTTATCGATAGAAATGACTACCGCATTTATGGCCGGTTTGATATATTTTGGCATAGTTAATTCTGGAAGTATATTAATTGGGTTATAATGATCATTTATATATTATAAAAAGTGAGATTTCTAAATATAAAATATTAAAAGTGAATCCCAAAATCCTAGCATTTTATTTTATTGTTGTCGTTTAATTCAAATTCTCCAAACAACTTAAAACAAATCAATCTTTTTCCTTTCGTTTTAATTATTATTTTATCATACTAAAAATCTATTCCCTGCGGATCGACCCCAAACTTACCAGGTTATTTTATTATTTTGACACTCTTATACTTGGAAGTAAAGACCTACTTTTGAGAGCATGTCTCATATCACAGGAAAAATCTCATGGCTATTAGCTTCCCCCTCAACTTGTAGCTCGAATCTTCGGGACATCTTAATTGTAAGATTCAGAATTGTTGTTTTGGGTAGCATGG
Organism: Zanthoxylum bungeanum; assembly: GCA_019454045.1. NCBI lineage: Eukaryota > Viridiplantae > Streptophyta > Magnoliopsida > Sapindales > Rutaceae > Zanthoxylum > Zanthoxylum bungeanum. The sequence goes on from SKCR01039735.1 coordinate 20,744, forward strand.
GGCAGGACGCTGTCTCAGGCTCCTATGTTGTTTCTTTTTGGTATGTACGGGGTATATGCTAAGTCACCCTTGTTTTGTTTTTTTATCTTGATTTTATTTTAAGTGGATGACGTGGAGTGGGATGCCATTTCCGGTCTCCACGGTGATTTTCGGAGGTTGAAAATCTTCCCTCGCGGTTAAGTCTCGATATATTGTGATGGCTCGGAGCTGCATTTGTTCCGCCAAGGCCATGTATTTTTGGCACAAAGAGGGAACATTCCCTTTGTGTCCAAATGTTCACTATTACGTCTCGGTTTTGCGTTACGCCCCACCTAGGTCATATAGATGTGTGTTGACACAATGAGGGAACATTCCCTTATGGTCATATGCTTATTGTTGCTTGGGGTCGGATTATGTCCCACCGATGCCTTATTATCTTTGTTGGTATAGGGTGGGAGTTTCTCCTCCATGGCCAAGTGTTGAGTGGCACAAGGATGGACCTTTCCCCTATGGCCAAGTTATTGCATCAGCTCGGGTCTGAGTTACGTCCCGCTGAGGTCCTATTACCGTGTATTGGCGCAAGGTGATTGCTCGGGGTCAATATTTCTCCCCCGAGGCCTTGTTGTTCTAATAATAGCCCGAGGTGGTGAGTTTTCTCTCGTGGTCTGTTTTCTATTTTTACAGATCCTTGAAGATCATATGCCTCTGGTATTATAGCGTGTTAAGAGCATGTGATGAACACTAAAAAATACATTTTTATTATACGATAAATCAATCATTTTCACACATGTAGTTTCACAAATCTCCTTAATTTGGCACGTTTGTGAAATAAGACGAAGGCACCACACGACGCAGTTAGCTCTCCACATGTGTCCATTAGATGGCATTCACGTCGCGATGCGTAAAGTCTTGGTGTCGCAATGCGCCAACATTTCTCGGCCTATAAATTGAAGCCTTCGGCAAAAGAAATCTTCGTTCTTTCTTTCCGAATTCCTCTATAGATTTTGGAGAGAGAGTGTCTTGTGTGTTTATTTATTTAAAGCTTTCTGTAATGTCTTTTTCTTTCAGTAATAAAATCACTAGTATTATTAATTACAAAATGAGTAGCTAATTTCTTTCCATTGGAGTAATATGTGAAACTTTTATAATGAAAACTTAGATCAATCTCGCCTACATTATAATAAATAATTATTATATAATGATTAAAAATTGATTTAGATCTAGATTAATTATTGACAAAATTAGCTACCACCTATATGGCTGGTTTTATCTTGCTACCACCTATATAGATGGTTTTATACGATTTTGACATAATTGAGTACCTTGGCAAGACTTGTTACAGACAAACGGTATCACCACATATATGGCTGGTTTTATTCGGTATCAACACCTATATGGTTGGTTTTATACAATATCACTACCTTTATGGCTGGTTTTATATTTTTGGCATACTTAGTACCTTGGCAGGACTAATTATCGACAGAAATGACTATCGCCTTTATGGCTGGTTCTATATCATGACATAATTAATTCATGAGATAAATTAATTGGGTAACAAGGACAATTTATATTTTATAATTAAACTAGATTTCTAGATTTGAAATATTAAAAGTGGATCCCCTAACTCCAGCATTTCATTTTATTACCACATTTTCACTTAAAAATTTCCAACAACTTTAACAAATCAAACATTTTTCCTTTCACTCTACTTAAACATTCTATTTTACTATATCTATTCCATGTGGATCGACCTCAGACTTACTAAGTTATTTTTATTACTTCGACACTCTTGTACTTGGGAGTAAAATACCACTTTTGTGCGTGTCAAGTTTTTAGAACCGTTGCCGGGGAATTATTATTTAGCAGATAAAATAATTTTTATTTTTATTTTTCTTTATTTTATTTTATTTTTATAGTTTATTTTATTTATCTTGTCATTAATTTCCTTTTTGTAAAAATTATATTTTTTTTTTATTTAGGTTGCATGAGACACTGGTCTCGATCATCCAACAGAAGACTAAACAGAGAATCTCCATCACCTTCATCGCTCGTCAAAATGGCCGAGAACCAAATTGAAAATCCAGTTGGAAATCCACCTGCCCAAGTTGAAAACCCAGTTAATCAGGAAGAAAATGAGTTTCATCATGGATATCCTAATCATTATAGGATACTCAGACAATTTATGAATCCCACTAGGACAAGATCACCATCTTGCATTGTTTTTCCTCCAGATGCAACACTCAATTTTAAATAAGGTACCATCCATCTTTTACCGTCATTCTACGGTCTAAAATCAAAAAACAATTTATCAACATTTAAGGGAGTTTGAAGAGGTATGTAACACTTACACAGACCAAAATTATAGCATAAATATAATTTGTTTTAAGTTTTTTTCCCTTTTTTTTAAAGGATAAAGCTAAAATTTGGCTGCAAAACCTTAGGTCGAGATCTATTAGAACATGAGATGATTTATAAGAACAGTTTCTTAAAAAGTTATTTCCTCATCTAAGGACAAATTCCTTTAAGAGGAGAATCATAACCTTAACACAAGAGTTAGAGGAAACACTTTACCAATATTCGGAGAGATTTAAAGAAATATTAAATGTTTGTCCATATCACGAGTTTGAAACATGGAGGCTGGTTGCCTATTTCTATGAGGGGTTAACACCCCAAGGTAGACAAATAGTGGAGATGATGTGTAATGGTGAATTTAGGGACAAAGATCCTGAAGATGCACTAGATTACCTAGAACACATAGCAGAGAATGCACAACAATGGGACACAGTTAGCACCGATGAGTCATTTGTAAAACCACAACCATCTGTAGAGGTATATTTAACCTTAGGGAAGACCATGACCTTACTGCCAAGTATGCATCTCTATTTAAAAAAATTTGAAGCTTTAGAAGCAGGGAAGAGTGATCATGTTAAGTCAGTCCAGGAAGTCATATGTCAAATCTGTAATTCTAATGAATATGTCACACAAGTTTGCCTATCTTTTCCAGCCCTGTAAAAATGTCTCCATGACCAAGTCAGTTCCATAAACACATTCAACAGACCAAATCCAAATCCATAGTCACAAACCTACAATTCTGGTTGGAGAAACCATCCAAACTTCAATTGGAGGAATGATAACCAAATACAATTCACACAACTGTTGGGTTTTCTAGGTCAAACCAAGATCAATTTAAGCGATGAAAAGTGCGAATACATCAAAGTAAAGTTGCGGAAATACTCACTTTGATCGGATTTACGATGTGATGAACACAAAAATTTTCCTTGCTCCATTGAAGCTCTCGGCCAAGCTCTTCTTTTGTGCTCCAAGTTCCGGTCAAGGTCCCATTTGTGTGCTCCAAGCTCCAAGCTTTAAGTGTGATGATTCCATGCTCATGAATGGGTTTCCCTATCACCTTTGTGAGACCCCTTTGAGTGCTAGCTCTTGAGATTTTGCAACAAAATCATGAAAAAATAAGCCTTAGGCTCACGGCAAAACAAGAGAGAAAATGGTGAAGGCCATTCGGCCATAAGAAGAAAAGGAGAGAGAGATGTGTATTTGTTTCTAAAACAAAATAAAACTAATACCAAAGTCTCTACCAAATTGGTAAAAGCTTTTCCAAAAATCTAAAATCAATTTTGGAGGCAAAATGACATTTATTGCCCACAACCACTAACATCATGAATAGTGACTGGATGTCAATCCCCAAAAGGTGACTTGACATCCATCACTAAAGTGACAAGTGATGTGATTCGCGATGTGACTTGTGGGCCGCACTTAAATTCAAAATATGAGTGGGCCCGCAAACACTCCCGGGCTCGGGTTCGCTAATTCCGAATTAACGAATTTTCCGTTGCGACGTAATTAAATCAAATTTAATTAAATAATTATGCCTAGTAAAATTACTATTTACGTCGCTAGTGAATTAATTCTAAATTAACTCGTTTGCCCGAATTAAAATCTAATTTTAATTCCACGTCGAAATCCAATTTCGCATAATATATCGAATATATTATTTTATCGATTAATTCCAAATTAATCGTTCTCTCTCTTTAAATAGTATTTTATCCCAGATAAAATATCTCTGTAATTAATCCTAGATTAATTTTATCTCTCTTATAATTAATCCCAGATTAATTATGTGCGAGTCATACGTCATCGATGAATCTTCGGGAAGTGACCCATGAGATCCCCTGATATGTTGGCAGTAAATCCGGTCGTCGGACTATCTGAACACGTACGTACCTAGTACTACGTTTTATTACCGATTTACAAGACATGGTTGGCTTCTAGCAAAGCATCGTGCCTACCCAATTCTCCAAAAATATTCTTAAGGAATATATAATCTATATCAGGCGTAGTATTAGTGGTATTGCGTATTGCGATCCAGTATCAGATGTCACGTGCTAGGCCTGGGGCTGGAATTGTGTCTGCCCCGTACGAAGCACATGTCGGATCTCTGGTAACTAGTCTCTAGAATCGGATAATCATGACCTAGTCATATTATCCCGATGACTGTAGTACTAAAGAGTAATAGTTCCGTATCCTACGTGACCATCATCTCCATATGACTGGAGTGATACTTCCATCTTGACATCGCACCCAATACACTGTGATTCTCAATATACCCAGAAGAGGCGTACACAGAACCTGTTAAAGCCCTGGACGACCAAAACCAAAGTATATTGATTGCCGCAAGTATTAGCGGTTGTAAGTCTCAGGTTATGACCAAATACACCTACCGTGATTCGGACTTCCATAGACACATAGTCATACTACCAATGGAATTCCGAGGGGTCTATCCAGAGCGAAGCTGTTTCCGTACCATCGGTAAACACAACTCCTATTACACTTGCATGAGTATCCAATACCCAAATATATGAGAACTATGCCGTTATGCTCCCATAACGCGCACAAGTGCAATACTAGTCTATTCCGCATTATCGATGTCCAATCTCGATAATACTACGACTATGGATGTTTTAATGATTAAAGCTTCATGGATTGATACTGTCTCATATCTTATCAATCCGGAACTAATCATATGGACTTTTATCATTTATATATCCCGGTAATCCAATTACAAATGATAAAAGAGCAATTCCTTTGTCACATAGTTAATTTATACAACAACACCATGTTATGTACAAATAGTGATGCTATGGGTCAAAATTGTCCAACAATCTCCCACTTGGCCTATAGCCAATCACTCAAGTGTCCTACACTTGAACTATGTACTGTTCGCTCAAACTTCTGCTGAGAAATTGCTTTCGTCAGCGGATTTGCAAAATTATCATCTGATGTGATTTATTCGATCATCACATCGCCACGATGTATGATCCGAATGAATCAGATGAATAGTTGAAGTATATACTTGGATCATTGATGAGACCATTAATTCTTTAGCCTGTGCTATAGCCTAGCTCAGCTGCTAACGGAACTACACGTAATCTGATTAGGATTATTATAGATCCAAATCGCTTCTATTGCTGCCTCAGCTGCAGCAATATTCCACTTTTATTGTTTATTCGGCAACAGTATCTTGCTTGGAAGATTTCCAGCTCACTGTTCCGTTATTCAAACTATATAGTACCTTATTATGACTTATAGTCATTTTTTATCGGTTAGGAAACTTGCAGCAGTGAATTCAGTCACTTCAAGTTCTCCTCCTCCATAGCTTAAGAAAGCATCCTTAGATCTTCTAAGATACGTAAGGATGTTCTTAACATCAATCCAGTGACTATCACTTAGATTGGCCTGATTGTGACTCCATATGCTCAAAGTAAATGAGACACCAGGTCGCGTACATTTATTTCAATGTACGAGTTCTCAGAGAGTGCCAACAACTTTTAGATCTATCCGAGTAGATCCTTATTCCTAGAATAAAGGTTGCCTCTCCCAAGAATTCTATTGAGAATTTTCATGAAAGCCAAGCTTTCACCGATTGTATTATGAGAATGTAATTTCCAAGAAATGATATATCATCATTATTTAGGACAATCACTGTCAGTGAGCTCCCACTAACCTCCTTATATACACAAGAATCATTTTCATTTTGAATTAAATCATATACCATTATGATTACATCAAAACGTTAGTTCCAAGAACGCAATGCTTGCTTCAATCCATAAATTGATCGATTTAACTTGAAAACCTTGTTTGCTTGTTTTGGTACGACAAAACAGTCAGGATGTTGTAAACATCCTCTAAAAGGTTTCCGTTTAAGGAAAGCGATTTTGACATTCAGCTGCCACATTTCATAAATGAAATATGCAGTATTAGCAAGCATTATCCAAATGGATTTAACCATGGCAACGAGTAAAAGGTTTCGTCGTAATCGACACAATGTTGATAACGATACCTTTTCGCTACAAGCCTAGCTTTATACGTTGTATGTTGCCATCCATGTATGTCTTCCTTGAAGACTGATATAGTACCAATAGACACAATGCCTTCCGGTACAACAACCAGTGTCTAAACTTGGTTGGTTTACATGGAATCCATTTCGGATTTCATGACACTTTGCCATGAAAGGAGTCGATACCTTGTATCACTTCCTCATAGGAAGTTAGTTCGTATTCCTCAATAAGATTGACATCTTTACGAGGTGAGATCAGAAACCCATACCTCCCAGGTTGTTTTATGACTCTCTCCGACTTACGCGGTTATTGTGTATCCGAAGATTATTGGTTTAGTTTCATCCCTGATGAAATATTTATGTTCCGTTAAGGAATCGGTGCCTGAAATAGTGTTACTCTGATTTTCATCGAGTTTTACTTTCCTCCCACTTACCGCTGCATATAGGTATTCCTTTTAGGAAAACCGCATAGAGAGCAACAATTAAATTGTTCTCTTGTGAGTTGTATAAGTACTATACTTTGGTTTCCCTAGAATAACCTACAAATTAGGCACTTATCCAATTTGGGTTCTAGTTTGGAATCATCCAAACATATGCCTAGCATTCCCAAATCTTCAAGAATGAGAAAACCCTGTTTCTTTCCTGTTCATATCTAATATGAAGTCTGTCTAACAGATTTTCATGGAACCTTATTCAAAATAAGTGTTGCACTGTTAAATGCGTATCCTTTGAAGGAAAATGGTAGCTCAGAGTCACTCATGATTAACCTTATTATGTCTAACAAAATTTGGTTTCTCAGTTCGGACACACCGCTCAATTGAGGTGTTCCGGGAGGAGTCCATATTGAAAGAATACTATACTCTTTCAAGTAATTGAGAAACTTATTGCTTAAGTATTTTCCACCATGGTCTAACCGTGACGGTTTAATACTCTTGCCGATCTGTTTTTATACTTCGTGTCGAAACTCTTGGAATTTATCAAAAGTTTCTGATTCGTGTTTCAAAAGAAACAAATAACCATAACGCGATGCTACATCCGTAAAGGTTACGAAGTGTTCATATCCACCTCTAGCCTAGCCAGACATGGGCCCACTTACGTCACTATGAACGAGGGCTAACAGATCGGTGGCACTTGTACTTTTTACCAAGTAAAAGAGGTGTTTTAGGCAATTTGCCTAATAAACTAGATTCGTAGACATCATTTGAATAGAATCAAATCTATCCTAGTACCCACTCTTCAAAAGTGTGGATATACGAGTCTTGTTTGATGTGTCCCAGACAACAATGCCATAAATAAGTCTCATCTGATTAAATCAGTTTGAGCTATTTGTTTGTCATGTCATACGTTTGAGATTTATTTATATTCAAAACATAAATACTGTTATTCACATCTAATGTGCTTATCTCAATATCATCTTTATAAAATAAAACACTTTAGTGTTCTAGAATATAAAGGTATACTCGCAACGGGTTAAACCCTGATATAGAGATAATGTTTCTAGTCAAACTAGGTACACTTTAAGAGTTTCCTAATTTAAGTACACACCCAAAGGGTAGTTCCTAAACTTAGGTTTCTACGGTTAAAACAGCGACTCTCGTCCCGTTTCTGACTCGCAGGTCTATCTCAACTGAAGTCAGTATCCTGCTAATCAGCAGATTCCGCACATCAGTACATATCTTATGTACCACACTTAGTATCAAAATCCAATTTTGAAACTAATAGTGAACATGTTTATGACAAACATACTTGAAGCCGGAGCCTTGCCCCTCTTCACTTCCTTCATGTCTGCCTTGTCCATACGGAAGTCACTCATCCAGTGACCCTGTTTGCCACAGTTTAGGTAGACATCTTGGGATATGTCTTTTGTCTTCCCAGAAGACAGTGATGATTTTGCCTTTGCCCCTTTTAGAAGCTCTGGCTCTGCCTCCTAGAGCATAGCCATACAACTCTCCAAGAGTTTTCTCTTGGTTCATAATGAACCTGCCCCAGCATTCGGGTAGAGACTATAAGATCAAATCTTTGGCAGTCTCAGCCACGTAGGTAATGCCCAGCTAACCCAGCTGATCGATGTCCCCACTGACATACGTGAGCGAAAAAGCTTCTTTTAGCAATTTATACTTCTAAGAATAAATCTATGAAGATATTTAATTCATCATCATGATACAAGGATCAAATCCTTAATTTTGACAACGAAATTAAAGTGCCATTGCATTAAGCATAAATAATTGAGTACTAAAGTTATCATCACATGAATCTTCAAAAGATCATGTTCTACTATTTGCTCAACTCCGGGCTTAGGCCCGAGATGTTTCTCTATCAAATAAAGTAACTCCTCAGTTCCCAGGATTATCCTGAGGTATTATTCCCAATCTGAAAATTAAAGCCGTTTAATGACATTTTCACCCAGGATTATGTTTTAAATACTAATCTTTCAGTTATCTTGATTGCGATAGTCCAACTATTCAATCAACGATTTCAGGTACTATTAAATATAATGATTACTATAGTCTAATTATATAATCAACTATAATTTGATTGTTTAAATTCAAATATATTGATTACTATAATCCAATTATATAATGAACTATAATTTGATGTAGTTTGAATACAATCCAACTGTTTAATTTAAAACAACGATTAAATATTAGTCCAACAATATATTTTTTAAATTATGACGAAAAATTGAAATGAGCGCGTATTGGCAAGTATCTAAACAAAATTGCAAATTTAATACTTGCCTCCCACTATTTTTTGGCGAGCCTCTAACCCTCTGTTGAGTACTCGGGAAACCTTGTTTCATAGTGGGCTAGGATCCCGTTAAATAACACACAACCTTGACTTTGGCCAACAAGCTGTATGATAATTAACTAGGTAGATCTCTAAGATCAATTGAATCCCATCCAATTCCTAGATCCGTAGGTGGACATCCAAGTCCGAAACATATATCTTATATATGCCAATATATCCAATATATTCCCTAACCTTTTCCTCTGAATCAATTAAGCCTTGGCTTTGGCACAAAAAACTAATGATTCCAGTTAAGCGGGACCCATTGACATTGGAAAGCTTCGTAATCGATGTCGGTGGACAAGAAGTGATCTTGACTTTGGCCAACAAATCACAACTTGGACAAGACATGCGACATGGAACAAAGCCTTCATGATTCAAACACATCCGCGATGGACAAAGGCCTTGACTTTGGCCAACAAACCAGTGCCAATCTTGGATCTTGAGAATGATTCACTCAATGGAAGGAAAACGCTTAATATATGTTGAGGGTTTTTCGCGTAATTGGCAACCAATTAATTATCTTTGATTAAGTCTCATCATACACCCTTAAACATGCATTCTAAAAGCATAATAAGGCGCGATAAATAAATTAATAATGATATGCGGATGGATATTTAAAACATTTTTTTTTCCTAGAATAAATCTCTCCCTTTCCTCTCTCCCGCTAGCACAAATCTTACTTCTACCCAATTACATAACACTTCTAAAGAAACGTCATTTACATTGAGGGGAATAGGTGAGAAGAGAAATACAAATAGTCAAGAGGTAATAGGCTGGACACGCAGGTCCAATTTAATAAATTCTTAATTTATTACAACAATTTCGAAAATTACCCTCACCCATATAATATCCATCCGATATACATTATTCATACATCACATCCATGTATTCACACAAAGCATGTTATCAATCAATCTAATCCAATTAATTAATCTGAAATTAATGACCATCCAATGTTCAAACAACGATTTGATTTGCGCGAGTCCGACTCATTTTAAGAATAAGTACTCAAAGTACGAATTCTTGAATTATATTAAACTACAATATTAAATCCAATTTAATTCGTAATTTAATACTAATTCTTTATTTAATTCTAAATTAAATAATTACACTTTTTAATGTGCCTTTACGACTTAGACTCTAAATCTAATCTTAACGGGTCTCAATGCCCAATAACATCTAATGTCTATTTAATTAAAGTCCAATGGGCTTTCAATTAATTTATAAGGCATGGACTTTGGCAACTAAAGCCCAATAAGGAATCACCCTTTGCCCAAAATCAATTTTGGCCCATTAGGCCCAATTAAAATTTTAAAGGCCCATTTAATTATATTTGGACTTTATGGATATTGTTTTGGGCCCAATTGGATCCAACCAATTAACCTAAACAAACTTGGCCCAACCAAGCCCATTAGGCCCAATACAACTTTATTAGACCAATTCCAAATTTAGCCCAACTAATTAAATTCCAAAATTCCAAATTTCACAATTTAATTAACTAAAGTGCATTAGCCATAATTGATTAGTCAAATTAATATTTCCAAAATACCAATTACACTAATTAATCATGATAATCTTCATCAACACATGTCCAACATTAGTGAATCAAAAAATCATATCATTTCCATGCTTACTAGGTCACGGCAATTTAGGGTTTTTCAAATCCGATTTCGATTTTAATCCAATTAAATCCTAAATCAATTTACCCCAATCTTCCAACTCATCCAATGATCAAAAGAACAAAAATCACCATGACTTTAGGGCACCTAAACTTTCGGCCAAGCCAAAAATTGGGGGAAAATTAATCCAATTCAATTTTCATCAAATTGATCATGCATAACTTTAAGTTATCATCATTCAAGCATATTCAAACAATCGATTTCATCAAATCATGCTCAAATCAATTTTACCCAAATTTTACCCTAAATCAATTTCATGCTTAATCAAGGCTCTGATACCATTGTTGGGTTTTCTAGGTCAAACCAAGATCAATTTAAGCGATGCAAAGTGTGAATACATCAAAGTAAAGTTGCGGAAATACTCACTTTGACGGATTTGCGATGCGATGAACACAAAAATTTTCCTTGCTCCATTGAAGCTCTCGGCCAAGCTCTTCTTTTGTGCTCCAAGTTCCGGCCAAGGTCATATTTGTGTGCTCCAAGCTCCAAGCTTTAAGTGTGATGATTCCATGCTTATGAATGGGTTTCCCTACCACCTTTGTGAGACCCATTTGAGTGCTAGCTCTTGAGATTTTGCAACAAAATCATGAAAAAATAAGCCCTAGGCTCACGGCAAAACAAGAGAGAAAATGGTGAAGGCCATTCGGCCATAAGAAGAAAATGAGAGAGAGATGTGTATTTGTTTCTAAAACAAACTAAAACTAATACCAAAGTCTCTACCAAATTTGATAAAAGCTTTTCCAAAAAGCTAAAATCAATTTTGGAGGCAAAATGGCATTTATTGCCCACAACCACTAACATCATGAATAGTGACTGGTTGTCAATCACCAAAAGGTGACTTGACATCCATCACTAAAGTGACAAGTGATGTGATGCGTGATGTGACTTGTGGGCCGCACTTAAATTCAAAATGCGAGTGGGCCCGTAAACACTCCCGAGCTCGGGTTCGCTAATTCCAAATTAACGAATTTTTCATTGCGACGTAATTAAATCAAATTTAATTAAATAATTATGCCTAGCAAAATTACTATTTACGTCCCTAGCGAATTAATTCTAAATTAACTCGTTTGCCGAATTAAAATATAATTTTAATTCCGCGTCGAAATCAAATTTCATATAATATATCGAATATATTATTTTATCTATTAATTCCAAATTAATCATTCTCTCTCTTTAAATAGTATTTTATCCCAGATAAAATATCTCATAATTAATCCTAGTTTAATTTTCTCTCTCTTATAATTAATCACATATTAATTATGTGCGAGTCATACGTCATCGGTGAATCTTCGGGAAGCGACCCATGAGATCCCCGGATATGTTGACAGTAAATCCGGTCGTCGGACTATCCAAACCCGTACGTACCTAGTACTATGTTTTTACCGATTTATAAGACATGGTTGGCTTCTAGCAAAGCACCGTGCCTACCCAATTCTCCAGAAATATTCTTAAAGGAATATGTAATCTATATCAGGCGTAGTATACGTGGTATTGCGTAGTGCGATCCAGTATCAGATGTCACGTGCTAGGCCTAGGGCTTGAATTGTGTCTGCCCCGTACGAAGCACATGTCGGATATCTGGTAACTAGTCTCTATAATCAGATAATCATGACCTAGTCATATTACCCCGATGACTGCAGTACTAAAGAGTAATAGTTCCGTATCCTACGTGACCATCATCTCCATATGAATGGAGTGATACTTCCATCTTGACATCAAACCCAATGGAATTCCGAGGGGTATATCCAGAGCAAAGCTGTTTCTGTACCATCGGTAAACACAACCTCCTATTACACTTGCATGAGTATCCAATACCCAAATATATGAGAACTATGCCGTTATGCTCCCATAACACGCACAAGTGCAATACTAGTCTATTCCGCATTATCGATGTCCAATCTCGATAATACTATGACAAGGGATGTTTTAATGATTAAACCTTCATGGATTGATACTGTCTCATATCTTATCAATCCGGAACTAATCATATGGACTTTTATCATTTATATATCTCGGTAATCCAATTACAAATGATAAAAGAGCAATTTCCTTTGTCACATAGTTAATTTGTACAACAACACCATGTTTTGTACAAATAGTGATGCTATGGGTCAAAATTATTTAGTAGATAGAATAATTTTTCTTTTTCTTTTTCTTTATTTTATTTTTATAGCTAATTTTATTTATCTTGTCATTAATTTCCTTTTTGTAAAAATTGTATTTGTTTTTATTTAGGTTGCATGAGACACTGGTCTCGATCATCCAACAGAAGACTAAACAGAGAATCTCTATCACCTTCATCGTTCGTGAAAATGGCAGAGAACCAAATTGAAAATCCAATTGGAAATCCACCTGCCCAAGTTGAAAACCCAGGTAATCAGGAAGAAAATGAGTTTCATCATGGATATCCTAATCATCCTAGGATACTTAGACAATTTATGAATCCCACTAGGACAAGATCACAATCTTGCATTGTTTTTCCTCCAGATGCAACACTCAATTTTAAATAAGGTACCATCCATCTTTTACCGACATTCTACGGTCTAGAATCAAAAAATCTTTATCAGCACTTAAGGGAGTTTGAAGAGGTATGTAACACTTACACAGACCAAAATTGTAGCATAAATATAATTCGTTTTAAGTTTTTTCCCTTTTCTTTAAAGGATAAAGCTAAAATTTGGCTGCAAAACCTTAGGTCGAGATCTATTAGAACATGGGATGATTTATAAGAACAGTTTCTTAAAAAAGTTATTTCCTCCTCTAAGGACAAATTCCTTTAATAGGAGAATCATAGCCTTCACACAAGAGTTGGGGGAAACATTTTACCAATATTGGGAGAGATTTAAAGAAATATTAAATGTTTGTCCACATCACGAGTTTGAAACATGGAGGCTGGTTGCCTATTTCTATGAGGGGTTAACACCCCAAGGTTGACAAATAGTGGAGATGATGTGTAATGGTGAATTTAGGGACAAAGATCCTGAAGATGCACTAGATTACCTAGAACACATAGCAGAGAATGCACAATAATAGGATACAGTTAGCACCGATGAGTCGTTTGTAAAAGCACAACCATCTGGTAGAGGTATATTTAACCTTAGGGAAGACCATGACCTTACTGCCAAGTATGCATCTCTATCTAAAAAAATTTGAAGCTTTAGAAGCAGGGAAGAGTGATCATGTTAAGTCAGTTCAGGAAGTCATATGTCAAATCTGTAATTCTAATGAATATGTAACACAAGTTTGCCTATCTTTTCCAGCCCTGCAAGAATGTCTCCATGACCAAGTCTGTTCCATAAACACATTCAACAGACCAAATCCAAATCCATAGTCACAAACCTATAATTCTGGTTGGAGAAACCATCCAATCTTCATTTGGAGGAATGATAACCAAACACAATCCACACAACAACCTTCCCAGGTTCACTAGAATTTTTGAAATTCCTAGAATTGTGCACTATATGTCCCACCACCTAGGAAAACCATTGAGGATACCTTGAATGCATTCATAGAAAGACAGGAAGCCGCCAATAACCAAAATGCACAAACGATGAACGATTTAAGAGAAAATTTTGCTAAAATTACATCTCTATTAACTATTAATGAGGAAGGAAAGTTTCCTACACAACCACAGTCAAATCCCAAGAGTAATTTAAATTCTCACGAGGGTAGTTCTGGAAATCAATACTTAGACCAAGTCAAATATGTTATTATTCTTCGTAGTGGTAAACACATGAACATACATATTCTTGAACCTCGCGAAGCTGAGAATATAATATATTCAGAGGGTAAAAAAAGGGTTGATGAACCATTACCCATCGTTGATAATAATAATTTATCACATACACCTCTGTAGGACACAGATGTTGGACGACGCTGTTCCGGGCTCGCGGCTCGGTTAAGAGTACGGAGTAGCCCGTCGGGGACTAAACCGGAGAAATAACAAGGAGTCGCCACCCGGTGTGAACCGAGAAAATGATTTAAGGCCACACTCACCCCTCGCAAGGGAAGACCTCAAACCGTTAGGTTCGGAATGGTCCCTTACTTATGCCACTGGTAATGATATGATTTGTGCAATAATTTAATCGAATCTAGCAACATATATTTCCAAGGGTATTCTATTTCTAAGTTCACATGCATAGAAACAAAGCTCGTATCTACGTTTGCATATAACCTATTTGCATATAACCTATGGCTAAGCTTGCATGCATAAAGGTAGATTGAAATAACGATAAGCATATAATTTCACAAATGCATTACATTGATGATCATGGAAACGCAAATGGACAATGATTGTACAAGCATGCATATTAAAGAGAGGCGATTAAACACATGGTGTAAAGAGATAATTAAAGCGGTAATTGAACATTAAAATGAATGTGCAATGATGCGATGCAAAAGATAGACAATGAGAATGAAAAAAACGAGATGCGACGTATGCCCACATCTATATAGGACTTTAAGTGTCTGATTAAACGTATCTCACGTTCAATCGAGCGTACTTTGTCCGGCGCGGCAAAACATTGTGTCAAAGGTAGCCCCTCGGCTTTCTATCCCTCAAAATGGAGGACCTTTAATCTAACTTGATTTTCCCATGCGCAATGCAATATGATGCATGATTATGCAAGCAGATGTCATACATAAAATGAATAACGGAATAATAAAAGGCGCGGCAAAGTATTGTCGTAAAGGTAGCCTTTTAGACTTTTCTTTTTCTCAAATAGAGAACCTTTAGACCAACATACTAAGCCCATGCACATCACATTACAATGCATATAAAATAAAGACAACAATATAGGACTTCGCATGCTCAATTAAACACATCACACATTCAACCAAACACACTTCGTCCGGCGCGGAAAAACTTCATGGTAAAGGTAGCCCTTTAGGCATTTTCCCTCGAATAGAGGACCTTTAATCCACCCTAGTTAGCCCATGCGCACTAGAATGCAAAATAGAGTAATGATATGCAAAGGGTGATGGACATGATAAAAGGGGCGGCAAAACATCGTGGTAAAGGTAGCCCTTTAGGCACTTTCCCTCGTATAGAGGACCTTTAATCCACCCAAGTTAGCCCATGCGCATTACATTACAATGCATATAAAAAAAGACAACAATATATGACTTCTTATATTCGATTAAACATATCTCACATTCAATCAAACACAGTTTGTCCGGCGCGGCAAAATATTGTCGTAAAGGTAGCCTTTTGGACTTTTCTTCCCTCAAATAGAGAACCTTTAGACCAACATACTAAGCCCATGCAAATTATATCATCAATACACAAACAAATAATCGTACGAAAATTAAATGGCGGAATAATAAAATGCGAATAATAAACGAACAAGATACAAAAGCAAAGTGAAACATGTGCCGTTTACTTAAGTGGTACGTGGAGTTGTATCCCAAGTACAGACTGCACTACCGTCCATTCGGATTTGGCTATGGAATTTATGTATGGGTTTCCATCCTATAAACCATGAGAGACGACACATTTTCCCATCCATTCAAAGGCCACAACATGCATCCAAAAGCGACTCTCATGGAAAGAAAATAAATAAAACAATTAAAAGATGAATGAAAATAAATAAGAAAAGTACCCTCAAGTCTAACCTTTTAAATAGTCTCTCGGAAGTAAGGTACACGGTCGTTGGAAGGGTTGATGCTCTACAACTCCTCTGGTTCACTGGTTCAACGTTTTCCCTCACTGTTTCGTTGTTTGGGCCGTTGTTTTTGCTCCGTTTCACTGTTGTTTTGTTGCTGTTTTAAGTCACTATTTTGCGGTAAAAGGCTATTGTTTTTGCGGTAAAAAGGCTACTGTTTTGTGGTTTTTTAAGGGTATAGGGCTGCTGTTTTGTGCGGTAAGTTAAGGGTTTTAAAGTGCAGTTTTGTTCACTATTTTTGGTGATTTTAGCTACTATTTTGAGGTGATTTTTCGGTGATTATAATGCAGTTTCAGGGGTTTTTTTCGGTAATGTAGGGACTGTTATGGGGTGCAGATTTTCGATGGTGCATGGGTAACTTTCAGGGGCTATTTCGGTGATGTAGGGACTGTTATGGGGTGCAGATTTTCGGTGGTGCAGGGGTAACTTTCAGGGGATGTTTTGGTGATGTAGGGACTGTTATGTAGTTATGTTTCGGTGGTTGCTTACGTGGAAATGGAGGGGGTTTGATGGATGAGTACTCGGCAATGCAGAGAGAAGAGAAGGAGAATTGTTTGTTTGTTGCTTCTTGTCTTAGGCGTGAATGCTAGGAGAGGTGAGGGTTGGTTTTGTGTCTCTTTTATAGACAAAGGCTAGGGTGAATCCTTGTTTGAAAAGGAATGAGATTTGTTAATAAAGTTTATATCTTTTAATTAGTATTTCATAAGGAAAACATCTTTTTAATTAGGGACAAGATTTGGCTTGTTTTGGAAGATTTGATTTACTTTAATTAGATATGTAATTATTTAGATTTTATTTGATTTTTTTTAATTTCCCATGTGTTAAATATGTGATTTTGTATTTTTGGATGTGGTTTAAGGGCTTGGGTGTGTGTGGGCTTTTTCCTTCGGAGTGTGGGCTTGGCTTTGTGGGCTCGGTGGGCTTGTGGGCTTGATGTGTATTTCAAGGGTTTTGGGCCAAGGTTAAATGGTACGCGGGGTTTTGGGGTAAAGGTGTTTTAAAATGGAGGTCCAACAAGCGAGCCCGAAGCTAAACAAGCGAACTAAATCCAACAAAAATCCCAATTTCTGACTTTTCCCTTCCGACGTTCGTTTCCCGCGACTTTCGCGACTTAAAAGGTAGTATCTCCAAATGAGACTCATCATATGGACTTACATGCAAAAATACAGTACCTACAGTCGCCCCCACTTTGATGGGACTTGTGCAGTGTGTGACAATGACAATCCTATCATAGTTATGCAATGCATTTTTACTTACCTGGCTCGCCAGCTGCCAGCTTACTTGCCTGCTGCTTCGAGCTGAGTTGATGACGCAGTGGACCTCAATCCTGGGACGCATCCCAATAACTACAACCGATAATGGGGGCCTCGACCATGGGACGCATCCCAATACCATTGACAATGTGGGTCACGACCCTAGTACGCATCCCAAAACTAATGATTCATAGGGCCAACAACCCTGGGATGCATCCCGATAACTGCATCCGACAACGGGGGCCTCGACCCTGGGATGCATCTCGATAACGTTCACAATGTGGGTCACGACCCTGGGACGCATCCCCAAAACTACTGATGATATGGGTTACGACCCTAGGACGCATCCCCAAAACTGCTGATGATGTGGGTCACGACCCTAGGACGCATCCCAAAACTGCTGATGATGTGGGTCACGACCCTAGGACACATCCCTAAAACTACTGATGATGTGGGTCACGACCCTGGGACGCATCCCCAAAACTGTTGATGATGTGGGTCACGACCCTAGGACGCATCGCTAAAACTGCTGATACTGATGCTGATGTGATGTGGGCCTCAACCCTGGGACTCATCCTAAAACTGCTGATACTGATGCTGATGTGATGTGGGACTCAACCCTGGGACTCATCCCAAAACTAATACTGATGACGTGATGGTTCATTCCAACATACTGTAATGTCTCTCTCGAGATAATCTTGATAGCCAAACATATTTTTGTCCTCAACGGATGCTCCGTGTCGAAACCAGTGAACTTTCAAAGTACCTAGATGTCTTGATCATACTCTGTGATTACTTCCTTGTACTCAATATGGTTTTCTTCTCTTATTTTGTCTCTTTCTTTTCTTTTTGAACTTTTTTTTCAACTCACTCCATGAAATTCTTCTTTCATCCTCTGATAATGTGGGCCTCCTCTCGGGGATCCATTCTCGAAGTTCATACCGATATGGGCCTCAACCCTGGGATTCCCTCCCGAAACCAACACTGACTCATTTATGAAACTAATGACATTGTCCTGTTGCTGTTTCTGTTTGGCTTGTCTTTACCGCTTTCACTTTTCCTTCTTCGAAACCTGTGAATATAAAACAAACATAAAAAAGATGCAAAATATGTTACGTGTATGCATGCATGAATGAGTTTTCTATCCCGTCGGGTTAGGTCTTGTGCCAAGTCTTCTCTTTCTCAAGCGAATTACTGTTTCAATCTGTCCACGTTGATCGGCTCGGTGAAATCGTTCCCTTCCAAATCTGACAGTCTCACTGTCTCATTTCCCATTACTTTCTTCACTATGTAGGGTTCTTCCCAGTTAGGTGTGAACTTTCCTCTCGGATCTGTCGTCGATGGCCTTGACTGCTTAAATACTAAATCACACTTTCTGATCTTAGTAGGACGCACCTTCTTGTTGAATGCTCGGGCTAGTCTCTTCTGATATATCTGCATGTGATGCAAGGACTTCAGCCTCTTTTCATCCAGTAGTGCTAACTGTTCAAATCTCTGTGCGGCCCATTCTTGTTCAGGTATCTCTGCTTCTGCTAATACCCTCGAGGACTGTATCTAAACTTCCACTGGCAGTACTGCTTCCATTCCATAGACCAAAAAGTAAGGCGTGGCTCCTGTTGCTGTTCTTACTAATGTTCTGTACCCCCACAGGGCATATGGTAGTTTGTTGGCCCAATTTTTACAGCTTTCTGTCATATTGGCTAATATCTTCTTTACTGTCTTGTTGGCTGCCTCGACTGCCCCATTTGCCTACGGCCGGTATGGTGATGACTTGTGATGTCCTATCCCATATCTATGTAGCATTGCCTTCGTTTCCCCTTGAAACTGAACTCCGTTATCTGTCACTACATGATACGGCATCCCATATCGACATATGATGTTCCGAGCTATGAACTTCGCCATCTGCTTTACTGTGACATTACGAAATGACTCAGCTTCCACCCATTTTGAGAAGTAGTCCACTGCCACTACTATGAAATGATGTCTATTCGATGCATTCGGTCGAATCTCCCCGATCATATCAATTCCCCATGCTGAGAAATGCCATGGCTCTGATATCCCGTGTAACTCTGTGTGAGGCAGATGGTTCAAATTACCATGTGCTTGACAATCATGACAATATTTTACTAGTTTCGCACAGTCTGTCTCCATGGTCAACCAGTAGAAACCTTGTCTTACAATCTTGCGAGACAAATTCAACCCATTCATGTATGGTCCACATACCCCGGCATGTATTTCTCCCATTACCTTCTGAGCTTCTTCTTTTCTCAAACACTTCAGCTGAATACCATTGCTTGCCTCTTGTACAGTTCCCCTTTCAAAATCATATACTGAGAAGCTAACTTTTGAATAGCTACCTTGTCTTTTCTGCTTGCTCCCTCCAGAAGTTCCTCGTGTTCCAGATACCTCTGAATGTCATGATACCAAGGTTTACCATCGTCGATCTCCATTTCCAGAACTCTTTCTATCTCATAAATGGGTCTGTTTACTGTTGTCAGTACCAATGGTCTCATCACTAACTTCTCTGGATTTTCCCAAGTTGCTGCAAGTGTAGCTAATGCGTCTGTCATTTGATTCTCTTCTCGCGGCAAGTGCTGAAACTTACAATCGGGGATAGCCTTCGCCAACTTTCTGAGGTGAAAAAGGAAGGTTTCAACCGTTCTTCCTTCAATTCCCATTCTCCTTGCATCTGTCGGACTACTAACATCGAATCTTCGTAGACCTCCACGCTCTCAGCCTTGAAGGCCGTCAATGCAGTCAATCCAAAATCACATGCTTCATACTCGGCCATGTTGTTAGTTACTCCGAACGTCAACCTCTTGGCCATAGGTAAAGTCTCTCCTTCGGGAGTCACTATCACAATCCCAATTCCGGCTCCTTTGCAATTCACTGCTCCGTCGAAATACATTTTCCATCCTTGAACTGTTATTGCTTGGATCTCTTCATCTGGGAATTCAAACTTGTACTGATCCCCTTCAATAGGTTGCAATGTCAGGAACTCTACTACGACTTTCCTTTTGATTACCTTGGAGGTGAGGTACTCAATGTCAAACTCTGTCAGCAACACTAACCATCTGCCCAACTTCCCCACTAGCGAAGGTACTGAATGTAGATACTTCAAGGGATTCTTCTTTGCTACCACCTGGATCCTGTAAGATTGGAAGTAATGACGCAATTTTCTGGATGCCCATACCACTGCCAAACAGATTTTCTCTACTTCTTGATAACGGGCTTCATACGGAAGCATCTTCTTACTGAGATAGTAGACTGCATGCTCTACCCCTGTCTCATCTGCATGTACCATCATTGCCCCCAGTGCTTCTGATTTTATGGCCAAATACAATATCAAAGGTCTGCCCGGTCTCGGAGGTTTCAATACATGAGGCTTTACCAAGTATTCTCTGATCTTGTCGAAGGCTGTTTGACATTGTTCATTCCATTTCACTGGTTGGTCCTTTCTCAGCAGTTTGAAGATAGGCTCACACATTGACGTCAACTTGGCGATGAACCGACTGATATACTGAATTTTCCCGAGGAATGCTCTAATTTCTTTCTCAGTCTTCGATGTGGGCATTTCGGTGATTGCTTTGATTTTCTCAGAGTCTACTTCTATTCCTCCCATTCCCACTGTATGTCCCAGCAATTTTCCTGCCGTTACCCCAAACACACATTTCTTGGGATTAAGCCGCAATTTGTATTTGTCAACCCTCTGAAGGAACTTCTCCAGTGCTTCTATATGCCCAATTATTGTCTCTGATTTCACCATCATATCATCCACATATACTTCAATCTCTTTGTGCATCAAGTCATGGAATATTGTAGTGGCCATCCGCTGATAAGTAGTTCCTGCATTCTTGAGCCCAAACGGTATTACCTTGTAACAATATGTGCCCCACTCGGTGACAAAGGCAGTCTTGTGCTTGTCTTCTTCAGCCATGTGAACCTAATTGTATCCTGAAAACCCATCTGCAAATGAATACATGGCAGATAAAGCCGCACTGTCAACTAGCACATCTATATGAGGTAGAGGAAAATCATCCTCCGGGCAAGCCTTGTTAAGATCTCTGTAATCCACACACATTCTGACCTTCCCGTCTTACTTTGGCACCGGCACAATATTCGCCAACCACTCAGGATACTTTACTACTTCCAGAAATCCCACATCTATCTGTTTCTTGACTTCTTCTCTGACCTTCTCGACCCACTCAGGCCTCATCTGTCGGAGTTTCTGTTTCACTGGCCTCATATTTGGATAAGTTGGAATTGTATGCTGGGCGATGCTTCTGTCTACTCCAGGCATGTCCTCATAGGACCAAGCAAACACTTTGGCATATTTGGCTAATATTTCTTCTAATTTTTCCCGCTCCTCAGAGGTAACCTCACTGGCAATTAAAATTTCTTTGCGGCTCTCAGGTGTACCAAGGTTGAATGCATTTGTTTTGGTGGAGCTGATATTAAATATACTCAAGTCGTGCAAATTGAAAGGGAGAGACTCAGACGAGTAAGCAAAATGATTGTCTTTATTGCTAGCAGATGCAGAAATACATTCAAATAAATCAGAGAGATAAACATCTTCATCCTCAACAGATGTTTCATCTCCCACAGCTGGGTCTTCCTCTTTTTCCTTGAGGGTTAGGCTCTCCAACTTCATCAGCTCTTCTTCCCATTTCTCTTCTTCCTTCTTTGCAATTTCTGATGCCAGTGACTTCTCACTTATCACCTCCTGAAAGATCTCAAACCCGGGCACCACAATCCTATTGACTTCTATCGGTTCAGGTTCTCCCTGATATCCCGTTGCCTTCACAAAGCATTCCATCAGCTTTAACCCTTTCTTCTTGGCTTTTGGCTTATCCTCATCAGACATGTATCCCAACCCTCTCAAGGTAGTCTGCCCTTTAATGTTCGGCAATGTTGAACCTTTACCCGGCTCAAACTTTATCTTTTCCATGATCCTAGCCACCCTAGGATCCACCCACTCCTCAAAAGTTACCGACACTTGGAACCTTGTGAAAGGTTGTATTTCCAAAGCAGCCACAACATTATCTACCTCAGCTCGGATGGTGACAATATCTCCACCGTACGGGAACTTAATAACCTAATACAGAGTGGAGGGCATGCCCCCAAGCTTGTGGAACCATGGCCTTCCCAAAAACAAAGAAAAAGTGGCCGGGATATCCAGCACTGTGAACTCAACTCATCCTCAATCGGGCCGACCCTGACTACTGCAGTAAAGGTACCCTCAACTCCCCGCTTGCTATTATCATAAGCTTTGATAGTCATACTGGAGGGGTCCAGATCCGTTGCCTTCATACCCAGCTTCGCCAAAATCTTCAATGGACACACATTGATGGATGAGCCATCATCTACCATCACACAAGATGTCTTCTTGCCCCTCACTTCAGCTCTGATGAATAAAGGTCTATTATGGTTCCTTCCCTCAGCCGGGAGTTCCTTCTCAGAAAAGATTATTGCCTGCAAAGCTTCCTTCTGTACTGATCCCACAAACATTGCCGGATTAGCATTCTCTCGCACTACTATCTTGCTCAAGGCCTCAACCATAGCACGCCTGTGCTCCTGTGACGAACACAATAATTCCCAGATGCTGACCTGTACCTGTGTTTTTTCAACTGGCGTAGCACTGTATCCCCTTCAATATTGTCCCCATTTTCTGCCACTTCTCTCCCTTTTGTCAACACTTCTTTACCCTTCTCAGCATTATCACTGTAGAAACGCCCGCTGCATGTCATTCCTCTTACCACATCTTCATCAGTACTGGAGAAATCTTCCCATAAATTCTTTCCCTTCTCTATTTCATCATCACTGTTGCTATCCCAAATTCCTAGGCAGAAGGCTTGGTGGTCAAAGGATTTGAGGACAAGGTTTTCGGGTACGCCAGAGTTTATCATATAGGTTGGTGGTGGGACAGAGTGGTAATTCGGCAGTGGGTTTTTGTGTGTGTTAGGCTGTTCTATTTCAGGGTCGGGTATCTTTTTAGAGTCTATAAGGTCCTGGATTTCATGGCGAAAGCGGGCATAATTGTCAGTGTCATGGCCCTTCTGTTGATGGAAATGGAAATAATGGTTCAGGTTGAGATGTGGTGGTGGAGGGTGTGGAAGTGGTTTGGTTTCTAAGGGTTTCAGAAGTCTCTGTCTCTTTAATTTCTTCAGTACCATAGACAAAGGTCTACCCAGGTTGGAGAAAGACCGGTTCCGGATAGCAGCAATCTCAATAGTAATAGGTTTGGTACCTGATGGTCCCCCAATGGGCCTCCTATTCAGGCTATAGAACTTTCTGTTCTCAACTTCTTCTTCTTCAACATCCATGACAGTTTCCCTCAACTGTCGAAAATCAGTAATCATGGAGGTCATCCTCCTCAACTTGCCATAGATGGAGGGCTTGGTGCCCTTGATAATCATCATGATTTGGTCATTCGATGAGGGCCGAGTCTACATCTTTAGAAGCTGGCTTCTCCAGCGGTCCACATACTCTTTGAAACTTTCCTCTGGTTTCTTCCTGGTGTTCTCCAAATCGCGGAGTGACAAATCAATCTCAAAGTCTGTAACATATTGTCTCAAGAAGGCCTCTGCCAATTCCCTCCAATCCTCTTTGATCTTCCTCTCCAAGCTGTGATACCATACCACGGGTGCCCCTTCGAGTGACATCCCAAACATTTTCTGCACCTGACGCTTCGATAAACCCACTGAACTCATAACTGAAACATACTGACGGAGATGGACCCTCGGGTCCCCGTTCCCATTAAACTTGGCTATATCCGGCATTTTAAACTGAGCTGGCAACTGGTCCTCAAACGTCATTGCCTCATAATCCAACAGGTCTTCGTGCTTGCCCCTCATCTTACGGGTAACCGACTCTACCTGATCTTGGAGTTTCTGCAGTTCAGTTTGAGACCCTGCCATTTTCCCCACAGCATATTCGGCCATATCATCATCAAAACCCGGGATATCATCATTCAATCCAGTCGGATGGTCTTCACACCTCTTATTCTCAGAGTCTCCTCGAGCACATGGCACAACTATATTGGCCATAGTGGCATTCAAGGCTTGCAATTGTTCAGTAACCTTGGTGAGATTGGTTTCCAACTGATCCAGACGGGATGTTTCATTCTCTGATTCGTTAATGTTTGCTATTGGCCTTTTAACAAGTTTTCCCTTTTCCCTAACCCAACGGATATCTATGATGGCTCTTAAGACGCAAGAGAGTTAACATGATATGTGTATGCAAGAGATGTATGAGATATGTGCGATGTATGGAACATATAAATCAGCCCATTACCATTTTAAAGCATTCAATCACACTGTTGCGTGGTGAAAACTCATCCAAGTTGAAAAGGCCCAACATGTTTACACCTTTGCGATAACATGACTACACAACTTCAAATGATAAGGGGCCCAAACAAAAGATGGCCCATCGGCATTTTTGAAACTTTTGGCCCAATTGTCATAGGATACGAACTCGTCCCAGTTTAAATGGCCCAACAAGTTCGCATTTCTGACAAGAGGTCCAACTGCATCCAAATGATGATGGTCCCAAGCATAAAGAGATAATTCAAACATAAAGCAATAATTTCTACAGAGCGGCCCATCGTCATTTCAGAAGCTTTTGGCCCAATCGTCATAGGATACGAACTCGTCCCAATTTAAATGGCCCAACAAGTTCGTATTTCTGACAAGAGGTCCAACTGCATCCAAATGAGGATGGTCCACAAGCACAAGGAAATAGTTGCTATAGGCCATACGACTCCGGTCTACGTGTGGGTTTGTGAGAGTGTGGACAAAGACTCTTGCTGGCGAAGTATTGCCCACAACTATGTCTCCCCACTCAAGGGTTCGAGCGACCAAGTGAGCGCACATTTTTTATACCTTACGGTACGTGCCAACGAGTTATGGTGCATGACTGACTGTCAAATGGATTTCCCGTTGTATATTCCCCAGAGGGACGGCAGAGCGAACTCTCTTAAAAACCCAAGCCTCTTAGGCTCTTATCGCTTGGTGACAGGAATAAACAACGAGTCCTCCAAATTAGTCCATCATAGTAGGCTATGAGTACATGATTACCTAGGTGCCTTCACAGGTTTTCCTTATAGAAATGTAGTGAATATGGGAAGACACCAAACCATTACCTAGCCTTAAAAAATGCCTTTGATCAAACCCCTTTCAACCCACGGTAAACACGGTTAATTAAAGCACAAATCAAAAACATTACAAGACATTATTTTGGGGCCAATTCTCTATCCCCAGTGGAGTCGCCAGACTGTAGGACACAGATGTTGGACGACGCTGTTCCGGGCTCGCGGCCCGGTTGGGAGTACGGAGTAGCCCGCGGGGGACTAAACTGGAGAAATAACATGGAGTCGCCACCCGGTGTGAACCGGGAAAATGATTTAAGGCCGCACTCACCCCTCGCAAGGGAAGACCTCAAACCGTTGGGTTCGGAATGGTCCCTTACTTATGCCACTTGTAATGATATGATTTATGCAATAATTTAATCGAATCTAGCAACATATATTTCCAAGGGTATTATATTTCTAAGTTCACATGCATAGAAACAAAGCTCGTATCTACGTTTGCATATAACCTATTTGCATATAACCAATGCCTAAGCTTGCATGCATAAAGGTAGATTGAAATAACGATAAACACATAATTTCACAAACGCATTACATTGATGATCATGGAAACACAAATGGACAATGATTGTACAAGCATGTATATTAAAGAGAGGCGATTAAACACATGGTGTAAAGAGATAATTAAAAAGGTAATTGAACATTAAAATGAACGTGCAATGATGCATGCAAAAGATAGACAATGAGAATGAAAGAAATGAGATGTGACATATGCCCACATCTATATAGGACTTCAAGTGTCCGATTAAACGTATCTCACATTCAATCGAGCGTACTTTGTCCGGCGCGGCAAAACATCATGGCAAAGGTAACCCCTCAACTTTCTATTCCCTCAAAATGGAGGACCTTTAATCCAACTTGATTTGCCCATGCGTAATGCAATATGATGCATGATTATGCAAGGAGATATCATACATAAAATGAATAACAGAATAATAAAAGGCGCGGCAAAGTATTGTCGTAAAGGTAGTCTTTTAGATTTTTCTTTTCTCAAATAGAGAATCTTTAGACCAACATACTAAGCCCATGTGCATCACATTACAATGCATATAAAATAAAGACAACAATATAAGACTTCACATGCTCAATTAAACACATCTCACATTCAACCAAACACACTTCGTCCGGCGCGGCAAAAATTCGTGCTAAAGGTAGCCCTTTAGGTATTTTCCCTCGAATAGATGACCTTTAATCTACCCTAGTTAGCCCATGCACACTAGAATGCAAAATAGAGTAATGATATGCAAAGGGTGAAGGACATGATAAAAGGCGCGGCAAAACATCGTGGTAAAGGTAGCCTTTTAGGCACTTTCCCTCGAATAGAGGACCTTTAATCCACCCTAGTTAGCCCATGCGCATTACATTACAATGCATATAAAATAAAGACAACAATATAAGACTTCGTATATTCGATTAAACATATCTCACATTCAATCAAACAAACTTTGTCCGGCGCGGCAAAATATTGTCGTAAAGGTAGCCTTTTGGACTTTTCTTCCCTCAAATAGAGAACCTTTAGACCAACATACTAAGCCCATGTGCATTATATCATCAATACACAAACAAATAATCGTACGGAAATTAAATGGCGGAATAATAAAATGTGAATAATAAACGAACAAGATACAAAAGCAAAGTGAAACATGTGCCATTTGCTCAAGTGGTACGTGGAGTTGTATCCCAAGTACAGTCCGCACTACCGTCCATTGGGAATCGGCTACGAAATTTGCGTATGGGTTTCCATCCTATATACCACAAGAGACGACACATTTTCCCATCCATTCAAAGGCCACAACATGCATCCACAAGCGACTCTCATGTGAAGAAAATAAATAAAAAAATTAAAAGATGAATGAAAATAAATAAGAAAAGTGCCCTAAGGTCTAACCTTTTAAATCGTCTCTCGCAAGTACGGTACACGGTCGTCAGAAGGGTTGATGCTCCGCAACTCATCTGGTTCACTAGTTCAACATTTTCCCTCGCTGTTTCGCTATTTGGGCCGCTATTTTCCCTCCGTTTTGCTGCTGTTTTGATGCTATTTTCAGTCACTATTTTGCTGTAAAAGGCTACTATTTTTGCGGTAAAAAGGCTACTGTTTTGTGGTTTTTTAAGAGTATAGGGCTACTGTTTTGTGCGGTAAGTTAATGGTTTTCAAGTGCAGTTTTGTTAACTGTTTTTGGTGATTTTATCTACTGTTTTGATGTGATTTTTCGATGATTATAATTCAGTGTCAGAGGGGTGTTTTTCAGTGATACAGGGACTGTTATGGGGTGCAGATTTTTGGTGGTGCATGGGTAACTTTCAGGGGCTGTTTCGGTGATGTAGGGACTGTTGTGGGGTGCAGATTTTTGGTGGTACAGGGGTAACTTTCAGGGGATATTTCGGTGATGTAGGGACTGTTATAGGGTTGTGTTTCGGTGGTTGTTTATGCGGCAATGGAGGGGGTTTGATGGATGAGTACTCGGCAATGCAGAGAGAGTAGAAGTAGAATTGTTTGTTTGTTGCTTCTTGTCTTAGACGTGAATGCTAAGAGAGGTGAGGGTTGGTTTTTTGTCTCTTTTATAGATAAAGGCTATGGTGAATCCTTGTTTGAAAAGGAATGAGATTTGTTAATAAAGGTGATATCTTTTAATTAGTATTTCATAAGGATAACATCTTTTTAATTAGGGGCAAGATTTGGCTTGTTTTGGAAGATCATCTTTTTGATTTACTTTAATTAGGTATGTAATTGTTTAGATTTTATTTTATTTGTTTTAATTTCCCATGTGTTAAATATGTGATTTTGTATTTTTGGATGTGTTTTAAGGGCTTGGGCGTGTGTGAGCTTTTTCCTTGGGCGTGTGGGCTTGGCTTTGTGGGCTAGGTGGGCGTGTGGGCTTGATGTGTATTTCAAGGGTTTTGGGCCAAGGTTAAATGGTTCGCGGGGTTTTGGGCTAAAGGTTTTTTAAAACGGAGGTCCAACAAGCGAGCCCGAAGCTAAACAAGCGAACTAAATCCAACAAAAATCCCAATTTCTGAATTTTCCCTTCCGACGTCCGTTTCTCGCGACTTCCGCGACTTAAAAGGTAGTGTCTCCAAATGAGACTCATCATAGGGACTTACATGCAAAAATGCAGTGCCTACAACCTCCATTCCCTCAAGCATTAAAAATAAAGAAATTGAACCATTCCCCAGAAATTTATGAAATATTCAAACAGGTAAAGGTCAATATTCTTTTGTTAGATGCCATCCAACCGATAACATCTTATGCCAAATCTCCAAAAGATCTAAGTACCGTTAAAAAAAAAACATCAGGTAAGAAAGAAAGCTTTTCTAGCTGAACATGTAAGTTCCATTCTTTCTACCAATAATGCATTAAAATACAAAGACCCTGGTTGTCCAACTATTTCTTGTTTTATTGGAAATCAAAACATTGAACATGTTTTTCTTGATCTTGGAGCTAGTGTAAATTTACTTCCATTTTTGGTTTACCGATAACTAAATATCGGTGAGATGAAACCAACCTCAACTACTTTTTCACTTGCCGATAGATCAGTTAAGGTACCAAAAGGAATTGTGGAAGATGTGTTATTGCAAATCGATAAATTCATATATCATATGGATTTTATTATTTTAGAAAAACAACATGTGGCAGACAGTTATAAATCAATCCATGTAATACTTGATCGCCCATTTTTAGCAATAATTAACGCTTTAATTAATTGCACGAATGGAATCATGAATCTGTCTTTTGGCAACATGACATTAGAGCTAAATATTTTTAACATGTGCAAACAGCCATATGATGATGATAATGAAAACGAAAGAATAGATACAATTGAACCTATTGTGGATGAACATATTCAGGGGAGTTTATCTGATCCCATGGAATTTTGTATTGCTAATTTTTTTGAGTCAAGTGCACAAATAGATTTGAATATTACTAATGATTTTCTACTTGACTCTACGCAGGTATTGGAACACAATGGAAATATACAAAATTTGGAAGAACTGGGAAGACAGGAAGAAGAAAAATGCGAAGAAGCACCCAATTTGGAGTTAAAAGCTTTGCAAGAAGGACTGAAATATGCATTTCTAGAAGATAATCAAACTTACCCTGTGGTAATTTCTTCTTCCCTCACAAGCGATCAAGAAGGTAAAATTTTAAATGTATTGAAAGAACATAAACTATCAATTAGATGGACTTTAAAAGATATAAAAGGCATTAATCCATTAATTTGCACACACATAATACATTTAGAAGATAATGCTAGGACATATCGTCAACCCCAAAGAAGATTAAACCCTCACATGAAAGAAATAGTAAGAACAAAGGTCCTTAAACTTCTTGATGTAGGCATTATCTACCATATCTCTGATAGTAAGTGGGTAAGTCTTACACAAGTTGTACCCAAAAAGTCTGGAATTACTATTGTAAAAAATGATAAAGGAGAATTAATCCCAACTCGCATTTCATCTAGTTGGCGTATGTGCACTGATTATAGAAAACTAAATGATGCAACTTGAAAAGATCATTTTTCTTTGCCATTTCTTGATCAAATTTTAGAAAGAGTAGCTGGACATCCGTACTATTGTTTTCTTGATGGTTACTCGGGTTATTATCAGATTCTCATTCCTTTAGAAGACAAGGAAAATACCATATTCACATGCCACTTTGGACCATTTGCGTATGTGCATTGATTATAGAAAACAATGCATGTTAAACATATCTAGTGACATGGTTGAACACTGTTTATTGGTCTTTATAGATGATATAACTATTTTTGGAAATTCATTTGATAATTGCTTGAATAATTTGGGAAGTATATTAAAAAGATGTGAAGAAAAATGACTTGTGTTAAACTGGGAAGAATATCATTTCATGACTAATTCAAGAATTGTTTTTAGGACACGTTGTGTCGTCTAAAGATATTGAGGTTGATAAGGCAAAAATAGAGGTAATTTCTAAATTACCATCACAAAAAATAGTTAGGGAAATCCGTTCTTTCTTAAGACATGCACGATTTTATAGGAGGTTCATTAAAAACTTTAGTACCATAACCTCATATTAAAAGATGCAATATTTGAATGGACAGAAGAATGTCAAAAATCATTAAAAAAATTATCAGTCTTTTGACTTCTGCTCCTATTATGCAATCCCCTGATTGGTCCTTGCCTTTTTGAGCTAATGTGTGATGCTAGTATTATGCAATTGGTGCAGTGCTAGGACAGAGGAAGGAAGGTAAGCCGCATGTAATATATTATGCAAGTAGAACTTTAAATAGTGCAAAAATGAATTACACTATCACAGAACAAGAAATATTTGTTGTAATATATGCATTGGATAAATTTCGATTATATTTAATCAGTTCTTCAACCATTGTTTATTCTGATCATGCTGCTGTTAGATATTTGATGTCTAAACAGGATGCCAAGCCAAGATTAATACGATGGATTTTGTTGCTTCAAGAATTCAATCTCACAATCAAAGATAAGAAATGGTCAGAGAACATGGTTGCAGATCATTTATCGAGACTCACAAACAAGTCACTAATTGATACAAATCCCATCAATGACTCATTTCCCGATGAGTTTTTATTCTCTATAAACACAATGCCTTGGTTTGCTAATATTGTCAATTTTCTTGCAATAGGAAAGATACCTCAAGACTGAAGCCACCAAGATATGAGGAAATTTTTGACCAAAGTCAAAAGATTCTAATGGGATGATCCATATCTGTTTAAATATTACCCTGATCAGATTTTCAGACGATGCATATCGGACAATGAGATAAGTGATGTTATTCAGTTTTGTCATTCAGAAACATGTGGAGGTCATTTTTCATCTAAGAAAACCGCTGTAAAAATCTTGCTGTGTAAATTTTATTGGCCCACCATTTTTAAAGATACACACACTTTCTGCAAAACTTGCGAAAACTGTCAAAATTTGGGATCCATTTCAAAAAGAAACATGATGCCTTTAAATCCCATCATTGTCGTCGAAATCTTCGATTGTTGGGGGATAGATTTCATGGGCCCATTTCCACCATCATTTGGATTTTTATATATTTTAGTTGCAATCGATTATGTCTCAAAATGGGTCGAGGTAATTCCTTGTCGGAACAATGATCACACAATTATGATCAATTTCTTAAAAGAAAACATGTTGAGTCGATTTGGAATCCCTCGGGCCATCATAAATGATGGAGGTAAACACTTTGTAACAGACCCTTTGAGTCCTTAAAGAAAAAGTATGGAGTCACACACAAAGTTTCCACCTCCTATCACCCCAGACAAACAATCAAGTTGAATTAGCGAATAAGGAAATTAAACAAATTTTAGAAAAATAATGATTAACCCAAATCGCAAAGATTAGTCTCTTCGACTAACTAATTCACTTTGGGCATACCAAACAGCTTTCAAAACATCTTTGGGAATGTCCCTCTATCGTCTTGTTTATGGAAAACCTTGTCATTTGCCAGTAGAACTTGAGCATAAAGCATATTGGGGTATTAAATCATTCAATTCAAACTTGAAATAACAGTCATGAATGTAAATTACAATTAAATGAACTTGAAGAGTTAAGGAATGATTCATATGAGAACACGAAAATTCTTAAAGCTAAAACTAAGGCTTTTCATGATAGTCGAATTTCATGAAAAATATTTGAAGTTGGTCAAAAGGTTTTGCTTTATAATTATCGTCTTCATTTATTTCCTGAAAAATTAAAATCCAAATGGAGTGGCCCATTCATTTGAAACACGTTTACCCATACGAGGCTATTGACATTGAGAATCATAGGGATGGTGATGTATTTAAAGTGAATGGACAACTTCTGAAACCATTTTTAGAGTGCTCAATATTTCAAGAAACTTTTTTCCTGTCAAACCCAATATACCGTGATTGATGTAGTTTCTTTTATTTTTTGTTTAATATTTCTCTAATTTATATTTTTCTTAGTTTTGTAGCATTTTTGTCTTCTCTTTTTAATCTCACACCTCAATAAAACAATAGATAACTGTACTCTGTGACTCAAAGTTGGTTATTTCAGTCTCCTAAAATTACTGACACCCTACAAACTAAGGCATGGAAGAAACTCTCGCAAACCTCCGCAAATATTTTCCTTCTCTTCCTCAAAATGATCTAACAAAAATTTACAAAGCACGCACAAAAAAGATTAGACTTCTTATGATTCATGGTTTTCCTGGTGATCTGCGTTGGATAATTGAAGCAAAAGTTTGCTTGGCAGGTGAGTCATCTGACTCTTTCATTTCATACATGTCTGGTTTAGGGAAAAACACATATGCTAAAAAAATGAAGAGCTAAACAATTAAGTGTTTGTTATAAGTGTGCATGATGCACACACAACACTCGTTGTCGTTCGTTAGGAATGGTGTCTGACAATCGCGAAAATAAAATTTAATTCATTAAGGATGGCTTGAATAAGGAGTCTTTGGATGATATATCATTGACTCTTGAGACGCATCTAGTGGATATGATCATCGAGAGATTTGCAAGTTACATACACAATTTCAAAAAGAAAGACAATAATACAATCTCAAGAATCTGACTTTAAAAGACCATGTTTGCCAATTTATAAGAAAGTTGGATGGGAAGCCTATCCCCGACCCATATAGGGCGTTCAAGCCATTACTGTACGTAAAACCAGAGGAAGATGTGAGCCATAATCACAACTACTAGTATATGTTGTTTTAAATTATTGCTTTGATTTCATTTACTTTAAAAAATTACTGTTTTGATTTACTTTTTTCTGACAATATCTAATCTTTTTTGTTAACGATCTATTTTCCTAATAATTGTCATTTTGCAAGTATTAGTGCATTTATTACTCACCCTTTTCAGTATCTATAAATTCAGAGTCACTTCTCTCTCTTTAACACATCTAGTTAAGAGAGATAGCACAAATGGAGACAACTTCAAAACGATGATTCACTAATATCTGTGTGTTTTGTGGAACTAGCTTCGGAACTAAACTAGAATTTGTTGAGGTTGCGAGAGAATTGGGTAGAGTTATGGCAAACAGAAACATGCACTAAGTATATGGCGGTGGCAATCTTGGATTGATGGGTGTATTTCTAAGGCAGTACAAGAAGGTGACAGTCAAGTTTTAGGGATCATTCCAAAACCCTTAACAGAGGACAACATCATCAAAAAATCAAATGGAGAAGAATGTATTGTCCGAGGTATGTATGAAAGACTCACTGAAATGATCAATCATGTTGATGCTTTTATTGCTTTACCAGATGGGCTAGGAATATTGGAAGAAATATTCACAGTTGCGTCAAGGGAAAACTTGAATATTCACCAAAACCCCATTGGGCTATTTAATGTTAATGGATTTTTCGATTTTCTTTTTGTATTTCTTGAAGATGCCAAAAGAAATGGGTTTATTTCAAAACCAGTAAGAGATATCTTCCTAACTGCGAGAAAAGCTGATGATTTAATTGACCAACTCTTAGCTTATGAACCAAAAATCGACCATATTCTTTCCAAATTGAACTGGTCCGGTAACGATCGTGGCAAAAAGTGCAGAGTAAACTTGGATCTTAATCTGTAATCTTTAGTCATAGTTGTAAGTGTCAATTCCACAATAACCAGGAAATATCTTCTAAACTCAACTTCTTTTTCTTTAAACATTGGGGACAATGTCTCATTTTGGTTGGGGAGATGGGATAGTTTACTCGATAATTTTATGTTTTTATTAAAAAAATAATATTTTTACTTTGTTGTTATTTTGTGTGTGATAATATATATCCATATATATATACACAAACTAACACCAAAATTGTTTTCTAAACCAAGAGGAATTATTGTTCAGAGGTGGCTCCGTAAGGAGTTTTCACTCCTGAGACGCGTCTTAATATAATTCGTAACAAGTTATTTGTTGTTCATTTCTTTTTGAATTATTTAAATTTGTGAATTCTCTATAACATTGATTAAATTTGATCTTTATATGCTCATTTGATAAATATTATCAACAACATGGTAACATATGCTCATAGGTAGTAAGTGAAAATTTTGTAATATTCAGTTCTCTAGTTTGTTGGAGGTAACACCTAAAGGCAGTGAAATTTATATATATATTTGTAGGCACTGCATTTTTGCATATAAGTCCCGATGATGAGTCTCGCATAGAGACACTAACTCTTTAATTGTGGAAGCCACGGGAAACGGACGTCGGAAGGGAAGAGTGAAGAATTGACATTTCTGTTGGATTTAATTCGCTGGATTAGCTTCGGGTTCGCTTGTTGGACCTCTGTTTCAAAACACATCCTTAGCCCAAACCCCGCTAAACACATCCTTAGCCCGCACACCACTAAGCCACACACCAAGCCTACCAAATGGACCAAGCCCACACACCCAAAACCCTAAGGTACACGCCCATAGCCTTCTAAATTAACCAAAACACACATTAAACACAAGCATAAATCAAGCCAAATCCCCTTCCTAAATTAAAGAAATCCCATGGATCCCACTTCTAATTAAATCAAATCATATCCCTAACTAAAAGAGAAGAAATCAAATTAAATCAAATCACTTCCCTGATTAAAAGATTTTTCCTTATCACACACTAATTAAAAATATCTCCATTAATTACACAAATCCTTTCCCTTTTCAAACAAGGATAGCTACCATCCATTTGCCTATAAAAAGAAGCCTTCACCAACACATCAAACCCCTAGCTCAATCTCACAAAAAACACAAAGAACATAAGCCAAGCTCTATTCACGCAGCCCTCACAGAAACCCTAACTCTCTTCTTCTTCCACCTGCTCGCCCTCTCTCTCGAACTCAGCAAACTTTCTCTCTTCCACCTTCACGACACTACACCATACACTTCATTCTCTCCATGCAAGCCCTCTCTCACCGAACTGCACGTTGAACGTGCATGAAACCCTCACGTTCACAAGCCAACACATAAATTAAACACTCACACACATGGCAACCGACTCACTAGCATACAGCCACACATCCCTCAACTCAACCCTCATGCAGCCAACACATCTAGAACCTTCACATTCAACACACGTAAAAGACCCCACTCGGTAGCCTCCATTCAACGCAACACAGCAGCCACACCTCATTAGACTTCACGCACCCACCATTAAACCAACAAAATCCCCACTAACCGGCCAAATAGCGAACGCACAGATCAACCAACAAAATCCCACATCGACCATGAACCACCCCATCTTCCCACCTAACCGACACAACCAGAAACCCCAGACACATGCACGCCACTCATGAACATAACACACACTGATGCACATAAAAAAATCCTCTTAGCCGACTAAATTACCTTCAACCTTATACCACTCAACATACCTCTCCCCACGTAAAACACATGCATGCAGACCTCATAACCAACGCATCCAATAAAGCACGTTCATCACCCCTCACAGGCACTTGAGACACGTCCCCGTAAGCAGTCCCTCTGACCGAACAATAAGCCACCAGACCGAAGTAAAATAGCCCTAAAAAATACCCCCAAATAACCGCAAACTGCACCCCAAAAAACTGACCCCAAAGCACGTCCAAAACAGCGACCAAAATAGCCTAAACAGTGACCAGAAAATACCCTTCAAACAACAGCAAAACGTAGTGAAAACAGCAGCCCGAACAGTGAAACATCAAAGGAAAATGTTG
Source organism: Zanthoxylum bungeanum (assembly GCA_019454045.1). Lineage (NCBI taxonomy): Eukaryota > Viridiplantae > Streptophyta > Magnoliopsida > Sapindales > Rutaceae > Zanthoxylum > Zanthoxylum bungeanum. The sequence goes on from SKCR01039735.1 coordinate 57,251, forward strand.
AACCAGTGAACCGGAGGAGTTGCGGAGCATCAACCCTTCTGACAACCGCATACCGCACTTCCGATAGACGACTAAAGAGGTTAGACCTGAGGGCACCTTTTTATTTATTCCCTCTTATTTTTATTTATTTTATTGCTTTATTTCGCACGAGTATTGTGGATTAGTGCATGATGTGATTTCCGGATGAACGGAATATGTGTTCTCTATTGTGGTATATCGAATGGAAACCCAGACGTAAATTACGTAGCCGAATCCTAATGGACAGTATTGCTGTTTACACTCGGGATACAATGCCACGTACCACTTGAGGGACACATGTATTTCGTTTCATCCAACCTTGTATTCGAGCATAATTAGGTCGCTAGTATGTTATTTATTATTTAAGCATGATTTAGTCGAGTACCTTATTTATTTTTAAGTACGATTATGTTATTTCTTTATACATGATTTAATTATTTGCTTTTGCATTAGGAATTTAAATTGCGTTTATGTTTAAGTGATTATTTATTTGTTCTTGGTATTTGATGATTCAACATGCTCATTGTGTGATATCATGCGTTTGCCGTTACGATACCTTACTTTCAAAGCATGCAAACTTAGACGTAGGATTTACCTTCATGAATGCGAACTAGATCTAAGTTACTCTTGAACATATATGTTGTGAAGATGCAGTTAAGTTATTGCACAAATCATTTTATTACAAGTGGCATAAGTAAGGGACCATTCCGAACCCAACGGTTTGAGGTCTTCCCTTGCGAGAGGTGAGTGTGGCCTTAAATCATTTCCCGGTTCACACCGGATGGCGACTCTATTTTATTTCTCCAGTTTAGTTCCCCGCGGGCTACTCCGTACTCCCGACTAGGCCGCGAGCCTAGAACAACGTCGTCAAGTTCTGTGTCCTACAATATTCAAAAAACACTAATCATGCTTTTACTTAGTTACCGGATGGCTTACCTCAACAAGCAATGATTGTTCGTGTAAAACGGTAGAGTTTGATTTAGTTTAATAAAGCTTTTTACTCAGTAACCAGACATCTTGCCTCAGCAAGTAGTGATTGTTCGCGTAAAATGGTAGAGCTTGAAAAAATTTAGAGTTTGAATAAAGTTAATTTTCATAGCCTTTTTAACTCGAGCTATTAAGTCTGTAGGGGTGTTAATACTTAGTACCCTAAGGCCAACTGGTCTGGGAATTACTGGCCCAAAGCTTGTTACAAGGGTTAAAAAGAAAGCTCAAGGGAATCAGACACTTTTTCTTTTTAATATATGAGATCCGAGCCATTAAGTCAGTAGTGGTGCCTTAACACCTAGTGTCCTAAAACCAACTGGTTTGGGATTCACTGGCCCAAAGTTCGATATAAGGATCGAAGATATATTTATAAATAAATTTTCACTGCCAAAATGTGTAAACTCTAACATAATTTTAGGACAAAAATATTAATATCTTTTCAACAAATACCTGTGGATATTGTGGCACAATATATTGATTAATACATTGTTTTATGAGTATATGGTAGAATGGTAAAAAGTATAGGAGAAATTATTTATTTGATCATTTAGAAAGAAAGAAAAATATTGTTAACTTAGATAAGAATTATGCTTTTATATTTCACTTGAATTACTAGGGACTAGTAATAAGCTGGTTGATGGGTGTGATGAATACTAAAAAGTGCATATTTATTATACGATAAATCAATCATTTTACACTTGTAGTATCACTAATCCCCTTAATTTGGCACGTTTGTGAAATAATATTTTAAGTTATGTTTTGAGAGTTTTTATTGTGTTATTTTTGTTATTTGGTAGGTAAAATACTGCTCGAAAGCTCGATAGAAAAAACCAGACTTGGAAAAAGGGCAAAAATGGAAAAATAGCTTCCGCGTCGCGACACACCAGGTCTCAAGTATCGCGACGCGCCTAATAAGATGAAGGCACCGCACGATGCGCTTAGCTCTCGACACATGTCCATTATGTGGCATTCGCGTCACGACGCACAAAGTCTTGGCATCGTGGCGCGTGGGCGTTTCTCAGCCTATTAATTGAAGCCTCCGGCAGAAGAAATTTTCATGCTTTCTTTCCGAATTCCTCTATAGATTTTAGAGAGAGTGTGTCTTATGTGTTTATTTATTTAAAGCTTTCTGTAATATCTTTTTCTTTCAGTAATAAAATTATGAGTATTTTTAATTACAAAATGAGTAGCTAATTTCTTTCTGCTGCAGTAATAGGTGAAGCTTTTATAATGAAAACTTAGATCAATCTCACCTATATTATAATAAATAAATTGTAATCTCATGATTAAAACTTGATTAGATCTAGATTAATTATGGACAAAATTGGCTATCGCCTATACGGCTGGTTTTATCTTGCTACCACCTATATGGATGGTTTTATGCGATTTTGGCATAATTGAGTAACTTGGCAGGACTTGTTATATACAAACGATTTCACCGCCTATATGACTGGTTTTATACGTTATCCCTGCCTATGTGGTTGGTTTTATATGGTATCACTGCCTCTATGGCTGGTTTTATATTTTTGGCATACTTAGTACCTTGGCAGGACTAGTTATCGACAAAAATTACTACCGCCTTTATGGCCGGTTCTACATATTGGAATTATTAATTCCTGAGATAAATGAATTGAGTAATAAAGACAATTTATTTATTATAATTAAGTGAGATTTCTAGATTTGAAATATTAAAAGTGGATCCCCTTACTCCAACATTTCATTTTATTACTGCTTTTTCACTTAAAAGTTTTAAACAACTTCAACAAATCAAACATTTTTCTTTTCGCTATACTTAAACATTTTATTTTACTAAATCTATTCCCTGTGGATCGACCCCGGACTTATGGGGTAATTTTATTACTTCGACACTCTTATACTTGGGAGTAAAAGTTCACTTCTTAAGTATGTTAGCATGCATCAGCCCGAGGTAGCACGGGATGAGCTTATTCAAATCCGGAATCCGTGGAAGAGATGAACAAGTATGGATCAGAAGCAGAGTTTATGATCTGGGTTCTGAACCCCACGTGGATTTTCACAAGAAGCATTGAAGCTTGCAGTTGTGATACCAGCTGGGAGATAGGGTAGACTTGAGATTTTGGAATGAATCAGAATGGAGTATCAGCCCGAGGACACCAGATCAGTTTCTGAATTCATACACCACCATCTTTTTTATAGCTCCCGACACCAACTCACTAACTCATTGATACCGAGAACTGGGGGACATATATTGATAGTGGTTTTTTGGCCCCTAAGAATTCAGAATCTCAAGGAAGGGTAAAATGAGTGTAGGATATAAAAATCGGTGACGCTGTTCCAGGCACGCGACCCGGTCGAGAGTACAAAGTAGCCCGCGGGGGACTAAATCGGAGAATAATGGATTCGCCACCCAACGTGAACTGGGAAATGATTTAAGGCTGCACTCACCCCTCGCAAGGGAAGACCTCAAACCGTTGGGTTCGGAATGGTCCATTACTTACGCCACTTGTAATGAATGGATTTATGCGATAATATAACCAAGTCTACGCGACATACACATCCAAGAATAACCTATATCTAAGTTTGCATATAACATATATCTAAATTTGCATACAATCTATATCTA
>SKCR01039736.1:0-61044 GCA_019454045.1 Zanthoxylum bungeanum
TGGTGGGACCCACTCCCTCTTTTGCTTTCACAATTTTTTTCTACGCTTTGAAAATTCAAAATTCATTTGTAGTTTTGCCGTATGTGACCGAAGTAACCTTATTACATATTATCAAAGCATCTTTGTCTTATTATTTAATGGATTTTTCTTTTTAAATATCGGTTCCAATTTTTCATTATTGAGTGAATATGTTTTAATTTTTAAAAATTAAAAATTTATTAACAAACCATACTTTCATCACTTACTATACAAAAATCATACCTCTTAATTTGTTTCTTCTTTAATTCTAAGATTTTAAGTTTTATTCAATTTTTTTATTCTTTTTTTAGTAATTTTTTTTTACTATATTTTTTTTTCATTTTACCCTTATAAAGCAAACCAAAAACAAAAAACAAAAAAAAAAAAAAAAAAAAAAAAAACTCTATTCACGTGAACAATAATTTATTTTTTTGGCTTTAAAAAAAATAAAAAAAAATAAAGGGGTGTGCAGGGCTAAATATTTGTTGAACCCCTTATCTCCTATTTAGCCAATACGTTTTGAAAGTACTTATTTTTATTTTAAATTCACGTTAAATATTATTTTTTCTTTGGTTTATTGGTATGCAGATGAAACTACTTATAGTCATATTGTGACCGTGACTACGACTACAAAAATATATAATCAGCCACACACTTAATTAACAATAATTTTGTGACTAGAGATAAAAGAAATTACAACTACAAATGTGACTGCACTCAATGTGACTGAGGATTGATAATGTGACTGATGATCGATAATATGATTGAGGTCACAATTGTGATTGTGCTCAATGTGATAGAGGGTTGCCAATATGATTAAGGTCATAATTGTGACGGTGCTCAGTGTGACTGAGGGTCGGTAAAGTGACTGAATATAACTTAGATGATTAATGTTATTGAAGGTTGACAATATGACTAAGGTACCTAATGTGACTGAAGGTAAGTAATGTGACTAGTTATACATAACATAATTTTCAATCATAAATATGATCGACCTTATGTAAAAATGTGAAGTATACGCGACATAATAATTTTAGAGTTAATTTTGACCTTACGTAAGTTCGAATTTGAGAGATGATTATTACATATATATGTCAAGTGTATCTATATTTTTACATATAGTGATTTGGAGTTCATATGAAGGATATATGAGTTGGAGTCCATATGAAGGATATATGAGTGTTTGAAAATAACCAGTTTGAAATCATTATTCTCTTATAAATATAAGAGTTATTTTTTACCATTTTTTTCATTGACAATGGTTCTTATTTTAAAACTTATGATTTGTAAATCGATAATATATAATTTTTTTCACAAAACACTTTATATTTTATAATATATTTACGTTATAAAAATAAAATTGAAAAAAATTATTAATTTAAGTTTAGCTCCATTTCTCATTTAGTAATTTTACGATAATAGAAGTAAATGTAAATTTTTAATTTTGGTTTGTATTTAATAGGAAATTTTATATTCTAATTGTTTATTTTTAATATAAGTTCAAAAAAATTAGTGAGAATATTTTGTAATATTTTATTACTTTAGATAATAAAAGGTGGAGAGTGGTGTAAGATGTTGACGATTATTTTCCGTTCCTGTGGCGATTTGGAAAAATCGATTCCTTTAACAAAATCTCCTCCAAGTAGTGAATTTATTTGGTTTATTGGAAACCAAAGCAAACTTGGCAGACAAACGAGAAAACACAAAGATAAGAACAGAGGATTTAATGTGGTTCGGCGGAATGGATCCAACCTACGTCCACGAATGTAAAAGAAGCAAAATCTTTTATTCGGAGCTCGGGTCAGACCGACCTGCTCTATCTCTCTCGCTTAAGTTTTTTTTTATCTCTTTTACAAGTTATGAAGATGTGTAAGAAAACTAGCCAACCCCTTATAATGAGTTCTTATAGTACGCCTAAACCCACTATTCTGCCAACTCATGGCGTTAGCCACATTACCAAGTTATCATTGCGTAGGCTCTCTTTCCCAGTCACCCTGTAAATTGTAGCTTCGCCGACTGACACAACTACTCTCTGCCCTATTAGTATTAACCTTATTAATTCACCATATTTTGGTAACTGCTACACGCTCTGTCCATGTGCCAGCCTGGATCCCAACCACTCCTACACGGTTGCGTGTGTCAGTGGATAAGCCTGAAACTCTACTTCGTCCTATCAACCGTTGGGATGCTCAAACTTCCGTTTAGGGCTTACATCATCCGTATAAGAGCATAATGCTGCAACTCCGACCTACATCCCCGGGTAGGTATATCAAGTCAAGTGACGTCCTTCCTCGCATATGCTACTAGGTCGGGTCGGTAGAAATATCTTCATTTCCCTCACATTATCCTAAAAAATGGTCAATCTAACATTAAGCTCCTCGACCGCTGTAGTTATGGGCATGTATAAACATTGAGAAATAGCTTCTCTTGATGAAAGTTTGAACTGTTATGATTTTATTCTGACTTGTATCTTCCAATGATCACCATCTTCGGGTGTATGTGACTGTGTCTCGGCGGGCTCTCCCAGAGTCTCTTTTTCAGTGTGCTTCAAAGCTAAAATCGGCATCTTCAGGTCGGTCTTCAAATGTGGTCGAATCTGGACCTTGGGCCTGGATCCTCATCCTCGCAAGGACCTCAAGCCTCCATCTTGGTAAGCGAAATCCCTTTAATATTATTCTCCATATTTCGAATCTTATCGGGTTCGAAAATCACCATCAACATAAGATAACCATTAAAAATATTGATTAATTACTTATTCTCTGAGTTTTATTTAAAAAAACCTCAAAAATATTTATCTACATCATATAATAGATAAAAATAACCTTTTCAATTTTCTAAAGAAATTTAGGAGGATTAGGATTGTCCTTCGATTTCACAAAAATTAAAATTAAAATTAAATTATTTAAAAAAAAAAAAAAAAAAAGCCTTTAAAACATTATTAAAAAGTAAAGGGCAATTCTGTCAACACCGAGAAAGAAAGGGCCCCACAGAGTGGCAAATTGTAAATTACAAGAAGAGGACTCAAGTGAGCGGAAGTCATGTTTAAAATGACTTTAATTCGAAGGGACCAAAGGGATAAGACCGGCAAATGACCGGGTTTAGTCGCAGATTTTAAAGCATTCAAATCACGTCAATCCAAAAGGGTCCCACTAATTGTACGGCCACGATGATCCATCTCCATAATTTGCGGAGGTTAATTAATTCTCAATATTTACCAAACTCTCTTTCATTAATTTTCCAAATATAAGTTGTATTTTTAATATCATAAATAATTAGAATAATTTATTTTTTAGTTATATTTTTATTAATATTAAATTATATTTTATTAATTTAAGTTAATAAAATAATTAAATTATTTAAATTGACAATATTAAAAAAATTGGTTCGAACATTCCCAAACCATTTGAAATCGTTTTGAACCGTGTGAAAAATCGGAACCAGAATCAGGATTGAAACCGTGACCGAACTCGGGTTGGAATCGAAACTGGCGATTTATTGAACCATCTTTAAACCATTAAACGACGGTTCAGTTCAGGTTTAAGAATTTCTTAAACTGGAACTGACGGTTCAGGAATTAGAACTGATTGTTCGGGCATGACTATTTTTTTTTTTTTTAAAATAAATTTTGTCTTGATTTTTTAGATTTTTTTAGGACGGTTGTAAATTACAGGGTCTCACTGTAGGCGGGTTTATTTTATCTGACGAAAAAATCGATAAAAATCTAATGAACTTCATAGTTCACATAAAGTAAGATATTTATGATATATATTTATAATTCATAAAGTACGACTTCTGGATAATTAATTTTTATTAAAAATGATAAGGGCAGCATAATATGAATTCTAAAAGTTATTATCAAAATAGAAAAAAAAAAAAAAAAAAACTATTAAATAAACAGTTTAGACAAATTTGTACTAAACATTTTTAATTTTGTCAAATATTAGTTGGAATGGAAGTCGCTATTTTACGTTTCAATAACAATTTCAAACAATGCCCAAGTTCAAGATCAAATTTCTACTTTGTGAGTACTTTAATACATTTTTATTCTTACTAAAGTCATTTTTTTATTACTTTTATTTACAAAAGTCATTATTTTTATTGGTTCAAAATTGACCATCTTTTAAAAAATTTGATTTAATGATGATTGATTTTAAAATTTTAAAATTTAATTTAACTGTAAGTGAATTTGATTAAATTGTAAACGAAATGTTAGATAAAAATAACAATACAATTACACATGAATTTTAGGATCATTTGTAAATGAATCTACCCTATAGGGGAAAAAAAAAAAAAAAAAAAAAAAAAAAAAAAAAAAAAAAAAAAAAAAAACTTTGTAAAGTAGCATGCGTAGCCCCCTCTCATTGTCCTAGTACAAAATGACGCTATTATCCATCTTTTTTATATAAATTATTTTTTGATTTAATTATGAAAAGTCACTTATTTTATTTATAATTTAATTATTTAATCATATTTTTTTTTATTTTTTATCTCATTTATTTTTTCGTGTTTCTTTCTTCATTTATTTTTCTTTTAATTCTTTATTAATTTATATAACACTACTTATGTATAATAGAAAATATTATCTTTTATGTTAGTAATAATATTTCATTTGTGACTAAAACGATTATATGTATAGCTTGTGAATAAATATTTTTTTCAAATGACAAATCTCTTAAACAATCTTATTTTAACCTTGTTCAGATAAGAGTACATGTAATAATATACAAAAAGAAATATATGAAAATATATAAAACACAAAGTCTAATTTATATCGCCTCCAAAGTCTCATCTTGACTCACTTGGTGATATACACATTACTTCGTACTATAATATGATAATAAAGTAGAAAAAATATAAATATAATAAATAAAAGATATAAAGAATATATAAAAAACTATATATAAAAAATAATTAAATAAATGAATTAATTAATAAGATACCAATAATAATAAAAAATAAATTAACGAATAATTATATATATATATATATGATTTTATAAGTGAAGGGATAATATTATAATTTTGGAGGGGATGAGGGCTGTCAGGAGAGGAAAAAGCAGCTCTCTTTGGCAAAAACCCAAGGGTTGCTTGACAAAAGCTTTGAGCGGGAGTGTTTTGCTTCCTCTCAGATTCAAGGATTCGAATTTTATTAGATAAATTTCCTTGAGGCCATGCCTATATTGTTGTTGACGGCTGATTTGGTCTCAGGGTAATATTGGAATATCACTCCCGAGAAAATCCTCCCTCAATAGTGAATTTGTTTGGTTATGGGGGACCAAAGGCAAATTTAGCGAAAAACAGATAAACACATCAAACAACAAGGGGATTTAACGTGGTTCGGTGGATTTGGATCCGACCTACGTCCACGGACACAAAAGGGATGGTACTTTTATTACTCAAACACTCTTCTCAAATCTCTACAAGTCAGAGCTTGAAGATTCAGATTACTCGTTTTGTTGGTGATCTTATGATTTTTTAGGATGCCTTTTACACATACTATGCTCTCCTATTTATAGTAATACAGAAATCAGACTCCTATTTGTATGAGAAATCCTATTTGAACTTAGTCTCTTCTTCTTGCAAGGATTCCCAGCCTGATGTTCCCTTCTCTTTTCTTCTTCCTTTTCGGATTCTGACTCCATCTCCTTGTGAAAGTAGGATAACTCGCTTATCTTATCCGTTAGAATAGAGTGTCGTCATCTTTAACGCGTCTCGCCGTCTGGTCGGTTTTTATGTGGTCGGTCATGACAGTCTTTTATGCTGAGAGTGTTCCTGCCGACCTTAAAGTGCTCGGTCATACGAACCAAGGTGGTCGGTCTTCACATGTTGTGGTCGGGTCGGTTTATGATGATCTCAACCAGCCAGGAATTTACCCTTCTGTCCTCGTCGTGCTGTCTTAAATGTTATAGTGCCTGAAAACACCATCAACATCTGTCCCCTAGTTCTCGGTTCCAACAAGCGTGCAAGTTGGTGCCGGGAACTACAAAAAGAAGGTGTTTCTGACTTGCTCTTGTTGGAGGTTGGTCTTGGGTCGAGAAATGCTTTCAAATAAGGATTATTATCATGAGAAATGCTACACTCGTTAGAAATCCATTTTAAGAAAATTTTCATGGGAAAAATGAAAAAATAATTACTATTTTGGCAATTTTTTGAATTCCCAATAAAAATGATGTGAAAAATTTTCCAAAAATAGATATTTAACTGAGGATGGCAATGGGTTTAAATTTTACTTCTTTTATCACTTTTTAATTAATAATCATTCGAATAAAATGTATGCTAAAAAAGGTCAAAAAATAGTATTGGTAATATATTTCAAAATTCAAATCTCAAGTTGAACAACTTTTTCATACTGAAAAAAGCAAAAGCAACCTACTAAACAGGTAACCAGTCAAAATCATCACTGTAAAGTCAGGAACCAGATTATATTCCATTCCCATTTTGCCCCCCAACTCACCAAATTCATCTCTCTCCGTACGTACACTCTCACAAAACAGAACAGAAACCTCACTTACGAGTGTAAAGTTAGTTAAATACTTAAATCTCAGAGCTCCTTTATTCCTTTTTTTTTAAAGCTATATCTAAAATTCAAAAACTCACACACAAAACGACGAAGTAAAAAGCGCGTGAAATAGTTATTATAAAGAGAGCAAATTAGATCAATCATCTTCTTCTTCTTCTTCTTCATCTTCTTCATTAACAGACTTCTGACAACTGCAGAGATTTATTTACTCTCCTCCGTATTCTTGCTGTATCTTTCTGCAAATACTTGGATCTGATCTGATCATCTGTACGTAAGTTAAAGAAGCGACAAAAATGGGGAGCAAATCATCAGCGGCAGCAGCAGCAGCAGCGACAACGAGCAGAGAGTGGAGACAGATCTACGCAATATACGGAATGGAGCAATGGCAGACTTTATTATTTCTCCTCTGTCACGCGATTCTCTTTTCGATTTCGTCGGTTCTGTTCCTCATCTACTTCGAGCCCGTCTGTTTCTTCTTCCACTCGTACCTTACCCTCGAAGCAGCCCGGTTTGCTGCCGGCTTCAGCGGCGCCGTTTTGGCCCTGTCGTCTCTGTGCTTGTTCTTCGCTGCCGGGAATTTCTTCTACTCCGCCGTGCCTCTGCACTACGACATGGCCCAGCGGATCGTCGGGTCTGTCAACGACTGGTCCACTGTGAAGACGGCGCTTGATATTGGCTGTGGTCGGGGGATTTTGCTTAATGCGGTGGCGACCCAGCTTAAGAAGACTGGTAGTTCGGGTCGGGTCGTCGGGTTGGACCGCTCTAAACGGACCTCGCTTTCCACTCTCCGAACCGCTAATATGGAAGGTAATTAACTAAATTATTTTTCATATAGCAAGCTGATCAATCATCATAACTCTATTTAAATTACTATAATATCAATTGTATTTTTATTAAGAATTTGTAATTTTAGGAGGATTAAATTATTTCATGTGTAATTTTTATAGTACCCTATTTTTTCTTTTATCTGTAATTTGACATGGTGGCTATCAAATTTGTGATGGGTATTTTTTTTTTTTTTTCATAAGAATCAGCATTATTCTGAACTTTTTGCTTTTGAAGCTTTGTGGTTTCCACTTTTATTAGTTTATCAAATACATAGAAATTCATTTTCAACCATATACTCAAATTGGAATCCTATTCCTTTCCTTCTTTTGGTTTGATTTTTTTTTTTGTTTTTGATGTGGTAACATAGATGATTGATTGATTTAATCAATTAGAAATTAGAATTAAATGAAACAAATACTAACAAGGGAAAATGAACTTTTTTTTGCACATACCAGGTGTACAAGAATATGTCACATGCAGGGAAGGTGATGTTAGGAGTTTACCCTTCGGGGATAATTATTTTGATGTAGTGGTATCGGCTGTCTTCTTCCACACGGTAGGAAAGGAGTACGGCCCCCGGACAGTGGAAGCGGCGGCCGAGAGGATGAGGGTGTTGGGAGAGATGGTTAGGGTTTTGAAGCCCGGTGGAATCGGTGTCGCGTGGGATCTACTACACGTACCCGAGTATGTTCGACGATTACAGGATTTGAAGATGGAAGATATTAGAGTTTCCGAACGAGTAACTGCCTTCATGGTTAGCAGCCACATTGTATCATTTCGGAAGCCTAGTCAGCATTATACGGAGCCAGGAGAAGTCCGGTTGGACTGGAGATGCTGATTTGGTAATATTTTAGAAAATGAATTTGGAAAAATAAAATATAAAATTGTATACATATATATATAATTAGTTTTCTTTTTTATTTATAATTTGAAAGAGAAAATATCTGGGGAGACAAAGCCGATCCAGATGAATGAGATATAGATTATGATGTAATTTATGATCATATATGGTTATCAATTGGAGATTGATACCCAATTTCTTTCAGTTTTAGATTATTATACTTTATGAGTGAAATTGGTCTTTTGTAAACTATTGATATGTACATAACTTTATGAACTATCAGCTAATGAATTTTAAGCAAAATGAATTCATTTTCAAGTCATTTTCATTGATCTTTGATAGTGCTGCACAATATGATGAGAGGGATTGAATTAGGTTGTGAATTAAATTATCTTGTTGGCAAGTAACAGAAACTTTCAGTGCTGTTTTTTTTTTTTTTTTTAATCAAATTGCTCTCAAATGACATGAAAATCTAAGTGATACTGGTAATTTATTATTCAAAAAAGAATTTTTTTTTTATTTTTTTTTTTTTTTTTTTTTTTTTTTGTGGGTTGTTTTCTCATTGAAACAAATAAAAATAATGTGATCCAAGCTTACCCCTGCAAAAAATTTCTATGAAGCAAAGATCCTGAAGTGAGATCCTTCTTGTGATCACCATTTGTCTTCCAAGATTTTAATTGCACCATTATGTGCCTCACTATTATTTTCAGATCATACATCCCATTTGTTTAACCAATTTGAGAAAGCATCACTTCTTGTGCTCTGAACCTTAAATGTTCCATAACTCAACTCTGATTTATTGTTCCAAACCAAACTGTGTTACAGATCCAGCAGTATGTTCCCAAATCTTGCTAGGAAGCAATAGATTATCAATGTTATTAAATCAAACTAAACTAAACAAAACATTTTCTCATTAGGTAGGGTCGGTTATATGAATTTTTGACGTCATTATACTCTACCTAAAATCATTTTTTCATTAAGTCTAATAAAATCTAAAACTCTTTATATTTGATTTTTATCTGTATCAACTTAATATTACCCGACTTCGTTTGACATATGGCAAAATCTTAGTCATGTTTCTATCACTGATCAATGCAATTACATAAAAATTAAAAATTAAAAACCTTGAAATGTTTTAACTGCACATGGATTTTTGACGCCATTGTACTCCATCTAAAATTATTGTTTCATGAAATTTAATAAATCTAAGTCTCTTTTTATTTGGTTTTTATCCATGTCAACTTAGGTATTAGCCGACTTCGCTTGACATATGTTAATCATGTTTCTATCACTGATCAGTGCAATTACAGATTAAAAAATTAAACTCTGAAATGTTTGAACTGCCTTAATTGTTTCCAAACTCTTGAAACAATCTCTCTGTGCAAAAAACATCAGTAATATTACGTATATGATGATTTTCCCTAAACCCTACGTATAGCGGGAATCTTATACATTTACTAAGGGTGGCAATGTGCAAGCCCGGCCCGGCCTGACCAACAAAAAAAAACCCGGGCCGGGCCGGGCTTGGGCCCAGGTTTTTTTTGGCCCGAATAAAAAAAAATTAAAAATTAAAATATATAAATATAAAATATAGTTACAATATATACAAAGACAATTTATAAATAAATCACAAGTTTCATTATAAATTAACAATTTAAATGTTAAAAATGATACAAACATATTAAATAAATATAATAAATAACATAATAAATAATATATATATATATATATATATATATAATATATATATATATATATATATTTTTTTAAGCCCGGGCCAATAGAAAACCCGGCCCGGACCCGGGCCGAGCCGAGCTTTCATTTTAAGGCCCGGCCCGGCTTTTTCCACCCGGGCCGCCGGCTAAACTGCCACCCCTAACGAGTAGGATTTTTTTAATTTGGATGATTAATCAATCTAATCACCAATAATTAATGGCAGTCGGATGATCAATGGTTTAACTTGAAAAGATAAGTGATATTTTGATCAGGTAGTTGTTCAGTCACCATCCATATAATGGTGTGAGGAAATTATGGCCAAATATAGACCAGTGAAATGCGTTAGTTGGAAAATGAATCCTCTAGAATTGTCATTGTGTAAGATTACTGAAATCTTTTAGTTCAATTGTACATCTTGGCCCGGTGGCACTCAACCTTCCTATTTGAGCCCTAGCTAGGGCTCTATTTTTTGCATACCAATAATAATAATACGGGTAGTAGTATTACCCTCATATTATATTGCGCTTAATCAAACAATGATTATGAATATAGTACAATAACGTAAATGATATATGCATTATATGCAGTATAATAAAACGCGTTGTCTAGGAAGCGTGTTTATGTTCGGCGGTTCTAGACCGTTGTGTCTTGCCCCAAGTCACTGGAGCCAGCGATCTTTGGAATTGGTAATTTTTTACCCATTTCGGTGGATTTTCGCCGCTAAATTCGCCTGTTGATCGTCGATCAACGACAGTTAATGGCCGCTGGCCGCTTCCAATTTCAAAATTAACAGTAAATCGGCTCCAATTTTGGGGTTTTCTTACCATTTTCATGCTTAATTTTTTCCTAATTACACAAATTTTCGAAAATCCCTAATTTTTCAAATACTCTAATTTCTTCAATTGTTCTTGTGTTTAATCAAAATGAGCCTCTAGAAAGCTTATCCGTCACTCAAATAATATTTTCCTAATATGAATTTGTTCAAATTCCATCAAATCTTAACCTCAATTTTAGAAATCCATAACTTTCGAGAATTTCCTAGGCCATGCCTAGCCTGACTAGTGTCTAGCATTTTAGAACCTTAATTGTTTATAGTTGATCTCACCTAATGAAAAAATATTTCATTTGATTTTTGAGTTAGAACCCATTGGATCTTATCTTTTTTACCGGTATCTGAATTAGGTGGGCATTTAGATGGACTGGATTGGATTTTGCTAAGTCCAAGTCTAGGTCATATGATTTTTTTAACATCCAATCCCTAAAAAGCCCAAGTCCATCTTAACCTGAGATGGGCTGGACTTAACCCCACATGGGTTTGGGCTAGGCTGGACTTAGCCCAGACCCAAAGATTTTTAAACAATGAAATTTATTACATATAACATAATAATGGTAAATTTTGAATTTTGATATACCTGTTTTTTCATCATTTAACAATTCGAAACTTTCAATATTTAAAAAATAAAAATACTACAAAACTAATAAAAATTTCATAACCCATGATTTTATAAGAAATAAAATACTCTAATTCTTATGGGTCTTCATCTTCGCCCTGTAACTCCTCTTAGTAAAATTTTCTTCTTCAGGAATTCCACATAATATAAAATAAAGTATTAAAAAAACAAAAATAAATATTTTCTATACCTCGATCGGCAGCCTATAACGAAATGTTAAGTGCACATGATCGCTTCATATGTGTTAGGATGAAGTCTGCTACGATGTGAACTCAAGCATCTACCCTCAGTACTAAAAGCTGACTCTAAGACAACAGTCGTCACAGGCATGACTAAGATATCCTTAGCAATCTTAGCCAAAATAATATATTTGATTTTGTTCATCTTCCACTAAGTTAAAACATCAAAGTCTGCAGTTCTTTCAACTAGAGGCTCTTCTAAGTACCTCTCAAGGTCAGACTTAGATATCTAAAAGAGCACTTTGACTTTGAGTTTAATGAAAATAAACAACAGTTGAATAAGATTCACTAACAACCTTACGTCTCACAATAGTAGACTTACCCTCGTAATAAGTAAATATTTATCACAAATATTACACACTCTTTTCATCTGCTCAACAACATCAACACCATAAATCTTTGAAAAATAGAAATCAATCATCAACAACTTGAACATTGGGTCAAGAATAACAGTCATCACCAATACCTCATGAATCTCTAGCCAATATTTTTCAAAATTTTCAACCATACTCTCAACCATCAACTGAACTTCAGGAATATGAGACATTTATCACTCCATTGATGACATCCTCATTTTACAAACCAATGGAAAATATATATTAGTTGTGGGTAGGCTGTACCCGAAAACATCTTTGTCATCAAGTAAAATGGACTCAAATAATCTAACATCTTTTTTGCCAACTTTCATTCATCACAAGAATGTAAACACTTATACCGTGGCTCAAGCTATTGTAGTCGAGAAAATATATTTCTATATTTTAATGTAACATCAAGCAAAAAATATGTGGAATTCCATCTACTTGGACGATCAATTGCCAACTTTTTCACACATAATTTGCAATTGTCTTGTATATATCTCAAAAAATTTCACCCTCTTTGGTGATGCACTCCAATAAAACACACTTATCCTAAACTTTTTAATCATGTCTTTAATTATTTTCATCTCATCCTTCACAATTAGGTTCAAAATATGAGATGTACACCTCATATAAAGATATTTACCATTTAATAGTAATGATTCAGCCAAGATCTTTCATTTCAACCTATCAATCAATGCATCATCATTGGTGGAATAATTATCCAAAGTAACCGTGGATAATTTTCTATCTACGTTCCAATCCAACATACAGTTTATTAATATTTGGGAAAAACACTCAATATTGTGTGGAGTTGACACATATGGAAACCTAAAATAAGTATAAAAATGATATATTCATATATTAAAACATGTAACTGTATATAGCTGATAATGCCAAGAGTTGAAAGTGAATATAAAAATTCTTCAAACAACAATGAATATAAAAACTCTTCCAAATTCATAGAAAATGTACATTAAGATTCGACTTTGTAAACACGAAGAGTTGTCAACGAAATGCCCCGTAACAACCATGTAACCTTTCTTTTGATTATAGCAATCCACAATCTTTAGTAATTGCCACTCTATTATCATTAATCTTCAATACTTCAATGATTTTAGCCTTTGCAGAATTATACAACTTAAAGATCTCACTCTTTAAAGTATTTTTGTGCATATTTTTCACCAATAGGTTGTAGTAATTTATCATATCTCTAAATGCATCATACTCCACAAACTTAAGCGGAAGCTTATGCTTTACAATCAATACTATAACTTTTTGAAGAGTAATAATTGGATCAAAATATTGAACTTATCACCACAAGTTTCATAATTCGCTTTCTTTTGAGTATTGGATAAACATGCCTTTGCGTGTATACTCAAGTGAGATGTTCCTGACCCAGCCTTCAAATCATGACCACAATGAATGCATTTTCCCTTGTTTATGTAGAAATTGATTTCCTAGTGCAACGGAAACGCTTTAGGCACCTGGGATCAGCCTTGAAATTTTTTTCTGCTCTTCCATTTGCTTGGCCGAATGTAGTCAGTTTCTATACTGAAATTTTACTTGTGTTTTTAACAAAATTTCAGCCCCGAAATAGCCCCGAACAATAGATCAGATTTGGACTGTTTTGGACCCAAAATACGTCCAACTCACCGCCCAAATCAGTCCATCTTTTGAGTGAACCACACCAGTGTTTTAGGTCTGATTTTTTCACCAAAAACAGTACCACAACATTCTTGAAATACCCCTTAATATTTCCTAATTTTTCTGGATTAAAACCAAATCAAACCGATCCCGAAAACCCCAAAGTCAGTGGCGGCAGTGAGCAAAATCTGCTCAATGTCGTGAGGTTGATGAAAAGAAGATGAATTTGATATTTGATTTGATACCAAATATCCTTCCGTGCTATATCTCGCAACTAATAGAGAATAATGTGGGCTAAACTCACAACTAATCTCTAAATTTTTTAGAGATTAAACTATTATCACACGACTTTTAGTTTTTATTGTCCTTATTTTTTCTTCAACTCTTGAGAGAAAACTTAGAACATCAAAATGTGGTCAGGGTTTGGAATGACTTAGTCTTCCAAAAAGAAAAAAATAATTTTCTTTATATACTTAGGGTTTTGATTTCCAAAATTAAATAAACCCTTCATCTCCATCATTAAGAAATTCGGCCAGCCATAGGATTGGAATCCAAAAAATTTTACAACATCAATATTTTATTTCATGTCATCATCATGACAAAATGATGTTACAAAATCAAATATGTTATTACATTTTTAAAAAATATAACTTCCATTCCAATCAAAAGGTTTCCAAAAACCTATTTTTGGAAATAAATAATTTAAACATTTATTAAATTATATAATATAATTCAATAACTTATAATAAATAATTATCATATAATTATTTATTATAAAATCATATATAAAATTAACATATAGTTTCAAGTGTGATAAAATAATATTATTAATCATATTAATAATACACACACATATGTGAGTATATAATTGGACTATCTAATTATATTTAATCTGCTATAGTATATCTAGCTAGCACGGGGACAAAATGGACATACGGTTCCGAGCTCCAATAATCATGGAATATTAATTAAACTCTTAATTAAATATTCTAAATTATTACCTTCGGGTTATTCAACTAAAAATCCAAAGTTGCACTCTCGTTGCCATAGATAGATAATAAAAGTCGGACTACGTTGGTGTCCATCGATATAGTCATTATATACAGATTGGCCCTTCACGAATATCTCATAATTATAGCCGGGTCATAATGACTGTTATACCCCTCTAATTATGTTTATCTTAAGTACCGTTGATTCTCTAATAAACGATTTATTTATAATCATTATGAATGTTAATATTTCTATTCGTAATAGAAATACTTGAGTGTTCTAATCGTTCAAGTACCGAATCAACCCTTGAGAAAGATACCCATCTACTTCTCGCAAGAAGAAGTGAACTTAATATCTATGTAAAACGTCTCCAGTTACACATCAAACTATGTTCCCAAAATATGTAGTTATTGGCTGGGACCGCTTCACTAACCTTACCTTAGTAAATCAAAGGACATAGTCTGTCATGCAGGAGTTCGTTGTACACTCAGGATTCAGATCAATCCATATATAACCATCTAGTAGATTGAAATGAATTTCTTTATTTAACAGATATTATAAGAAACTCATTTCTATCTGGGTCCAGTCCTATATGATCACATAATATAAAATGCCTTAATTCTCATGTCACCATAGGAAAATCATGGATCAAGGTTGCCATACAATTATAGAATGGACCGCAACTATAGATAAACCGCAAATAAAGAGGGAGTACCCGCTTTGTTTACTCTTTATGGACTATTTTAGATTACTAACTTCAGACTTAAATCCTTTTTTTGTATGACACTCATACACTAAGTCTGAAGGCACATGAGTAATAAGGGTAAACAAGATAATTTTCAATATGCGATATGAAACAATCACTTTGATAAATGAATAATGCATCTTGAGGAGTGATAAATCTATCAATATTTCACATTCATTTAACCTAATATATTATATAGTTTCTTGAGTTTTGTGAATATTTTGATGTGTTTTGTGTTATTTTATAGATAAATAAAGTTTCAGGACATTCTAGAGGTGTTTTGTACCAAAACAATGAAAATTGGAAAAGGGCATTTTGGTAATTTGTGCGCGTCGCGACTCCCAAACCCTTGGCGTCGCAACGCCTAACGTGCGCCGGTCCCTTGTTAACGTGCGCCAAGTCCACATGTCATAATCTGAAAAATTGACTTTGCTAACGTGCGCCGTGCCACATGTCACCATCACAGAGGATCCGCTAACATGCGCCGGGACACGTGTCACAAGCCTATGGTGCCGACACTCCGCGTGACACGTATCATCTTCTCATTGGACCGAATCATCGGCGAATCATATTCTGACGGTGAATTATGTCAACAATTTCAACAGAAAGGGGAACAATCCATATTCCAACACCTACAACCCAAGGTGGAGGAATCATCCCAATTTTCATGGAGCAACAATTCAGGGCAACAGAACTATCCACTACCTGGATTCCAGCAACAGAACAAAGGCCATGAGCAGGTAAATGAACCAGGAATAGCAGAAGTGCTGAATCAGTTAAAAAGGTACAATGCTATGTTTCAGAGCCAATCTGCTTCCATCAAAGCACTGGAGAATCAAATCGGACAACTGGCCAATGCTCAGAGTTACAGACCGCCGGGAAATCTTCCCAGCAACACAGAACCAAATCCAAGGAACATAGGGAATGAGCAGTGTCATGCCATCATGTTAAAAAATGGTACTGAAATCAACAAAATATTGGAGCCAAAACAACTACTGAGGAAGTTACAAAAGAAACAGGGCAACAGACGGAGGAAAAAGAAGCAAAGGAAAAAGAACAGACCACTCAACCTCCACCTTTTCCTCAGCGTCTTCAAAAAAACAAACTGGACAAGCAGTTTGCTCGTTTCCTAGAGGTGTTCAAAAAGCTGCACATCAACATTCAATTTGTAGAAGCCTTGAAACAAATTCCCAGCTAAGTAAAATTCATGAAAGATATTCTTTCACGAAAACAGAGATTGGGAGATTACGAGACAGTAGCATTGACAGAAGAATGCAGCGCCATCATTCAGAGGAAACTTCCCCCGAAAGTTGAAAGATCCTGGCAGTTTCACCATTCTTTGCGTCATAGGAGAACATAACTTTGGTAAGGCTTTATGTGATTTAGGTGTAAGTGTTAATTGATGCCTTTTTCTATTTTCAGGAAACTGCAGATTGGAGAAATAATGCCCACTTCAGTCTCTCTACAACTTGCTGATAGAACACTCGTATTTCCAAGAGGCGTAGTTGAGGATGTGCTGGTCAAGGTTGACAAATTCATTTTCCCAGCAGATTTTATTGTCCTTGATATGGAGGAAGACGCAGACGTGCCAATCATCCTCGGTAGACCATTCTTGGCTACAGGTCGAACCATTATTGATGTACAAAAAGGAGAATTAACCATGATGGTACATGACCAAGAAGTAATATTCAATGTTTTCAAGGCCATGAATTTCCCAGATGATGAAAAGAATGAGGAATGTTTCAGACTTGATGTGATACACAGTACCATTCAGAACTAGGGATGGCAATTTCCGGATCCGGATCCGCAAGCAATTCGGCGGACCCGGGTCCGGATATGGACCCGGTTAAGCCTTCCGGGTCCGGACCCGGGTATAGTCAGGACCCGGGATCCACAACTGCACACTGTTTTTTTTTTTGTTTTTTTTTTAATTATACCGGGATCCACAATCTACTTAGACTCTGACAAATCATAAAAAGAATTTGGACTTGTCATTATGAACTCATTTTCTTTTCCCTTCTCTTTAGCTTTAATTAATTCAAAATTGCACAAACAAAGAAGATAAAAAAAATTAAAAAAATACAATATTGATTGATATTTTAACTTATTAATGTACCCAGAGGCAGAGACAACAAAATGAACAAAACCTGAAAGAAAATGCATTTTCTTTCACTTTCATGTACTTTCCGACTAACCAAACAGCAAAAAAAAGAAAAGATACAGACTTTTGGAGGGAGAAAATAAATTAAAGACAAAAGAATACCTGAAGAAGAAAAAAAACAAACCTTGATGCTTTGAACATGGGGTTTGTTCAAGCGGGGAAATGACCGAATGAGGGATTTAGGTTTAGGGTTAATTTGTTAATTTTTTTTTTAATTATACCGGGTACCCGGGTCCGGAATTGTCCGGACCCGGTATGATGCGGGTCCTCTAAAACAAGACCCAGATCCGCAAATTTTTTAAGCGGATCCGGGTCTAACCGGACCCGGGCCAGATCCGGATCTTCTTGCCATCCCTATTCAGAACTCCAATGCAATGCAAAGTTCTACTGACAAACTTAAAACATGTCAATTGCCTTTGGAGCCTAAAGATAAAACGTCTTTTGCACTGAAAGAGCCAATTCTTGCACTACAAGCAACAGAAGAGAAAAAGATCCATCAACTCAACGAATTGGAGGAATTTCACAATTAGCCTTTTGAGGATGCCAAATTGTACAAAGAAAATGCAAAGAAAAGACATGATGAGAAGTTAGTGCGCATACAACTGGAACCAGGGCAGAAGGTACTGTTAAACAAATCAAGGATGAAATTCTTCCAATAGAAGCCAAAATCACGGTGGTCAGGTCCATTTGTGATCACCAAAGTTTTACCAGATAGAGCCGTTGAGATACATGATCATGACTCCAATAAAACTTTCAAGGTTAAAAACATGCGTCTTAGGCACTACTGGGGAGAATCGTTTGAGCGACAAAAAGAAAGTGTCACACTTTCAGATCCAGCCTAATGATCGAGAAGTCAAGTCTAGCTGACGACTTTAAACTTAGCGCTCGTAGGGAGGCAACCCATGCAATTTTTGTATGTATTGTGATTTGGTGTGATTTAATTTTGTGTGTTTAGATTTTGCAGATTAAGACATTTCAAGATGGAAGAAGCTCTCACAAATCTTCACAAGCAATTTCCTTCTCTCCCTCAAAAATCTCTGATGAACGTTTACAAAGCTCGCTTGGAACAGATGAGACTACTAACAATCTATGGTGTTCCTAATGACATTCGTTGGGTAATTGAAGCACGGGTCTGATTGGCAGGTGAGGCTTCTGACTCTTTTATTTCACATCTGCCTGGTTTTGGAAGAAGCACATATGCAAAGAAACGTAGAGCTAAGCAAATTAGTGTTTGTTACAAATATGCACGCTGGAATTGCAATACTCGTTGTCGTTCTTAGGAATGGTGTCTGATAACCGCGAAGATAAGATTAAATTCATTAGGGATGGCTTGAGTAAGGATTCTGTAGATAATTTATCTTCGACTCTTGAGACGCATCCCAGTGGATATGTACACATAGCCATTCGCAAATTACATACAGTGGGAACACATGATCTGGGGCGACACATGTTGTCCCGGGCTCGCGGCCCAGTTGGGAGTACGGAGTAGCCACGAGGGACTAAACCGGAGAATAATGGAGTCGCCACCCGGTGTGAACCGAGAAAATGAGATTTAAGGCCGCACTCACCCCTCGCAAGGGAAGACCTCAAACCGTTGGGTTCGGAATGGTCCCTTACTTATGTCACTTGTAATGAAATGATTTATGTAATAATTTAATCAAGTTTAAGTAACACTTATTTCCAAGAGTATCATGCTTCTAAATTCACATGCATACATCAACAAGTTCATCACAACATGCAACATCACATGGCAATCTTATGAACATTTCTCAATCATATGATATGGAAAACTAAGAACAACCTAATCATGCTTGAGTACTATCTCATGAATACATCGAATGGATAAATACAGGAATACAAATAATATGATTGGCTACATAATGCAAGGGAGATCACCCAAGAGGCAATTGTCTATGAAATATGATGAGACAGACTCAGTTAAGTGTGTGCGTGTTCGTGTAGCGTTCGTAAACGCGTTCGAACGGTAAACAGAAGGTTCGCGTTCATGTACTGTTTGATAACACGTTCGAACGGGACCAGACCTGATGATACAAAATGCATGCGCGTTCGAGTAGCGTTTGATAACACGTTCGAACGGTAAACAGAAGGTTCGCATTCGAGTTGCGTTCGATGACGCGTTCGAACGGGAACTGGCAGATTGCATACATTCATATGGTTTTAGATATCGCATTCAATAGGATCACAACAACGACATATCTAATCACATGGATATCTAAATCATGCATAAAGATTAACATACTAAGGACTAAATCATGCTTAAGAATAAATAACGCACCAGGCCTAATCAGGCTAAATAAATAAATAACGTACTAACTACATCATGCTCAAATACATGTTTGGATGAAACAGAATATATGTATCTCTCAAGTGGTACGTGGAGTTGTATCCCGAGTGCAGACCGTACTACCGTCCATTGGGATTCGGCTACAGAATTTACGTCCGGGTTTCCATCCGATATACCACAAAAGAGAACATGCATTCCGTTTATCCGGAATTCACATCATGCCTCAACAAAACGACTATCATGCAATAAAAAAATATATTAGAATAAGTAAAAGACAAATGAAAGATAATAAATACAAGGTGCCCTCAGGTCTAACCTTTTATGTCGTCTCTCGTAGTACGGTGTACGGTCGTCGGAAGGGTGGATTCTCCGCAACTCTTCCGGTTCACTGGTTCACTGCTCTCATTCGTTGTCTTACTGTTTTGGGTCGTCGTTCTCCCTCTTTTTCTACTGCTTTTGACTCCGATTCGCTGCCGCTTTGCTGGTGTATCTTAGTTACTATTTTTGGGGTGTTTTGGCTACTGTTTTGGGTGCAATTTTCGGTGGTGTTATGGTGTGGTTCGGGGGCTGTTCTATGTGTGTTTTAGGGCTGCTGTGTGGCTGACGAAGTGGGGGTAGTGTGTTGAAGGGGCGAAGGTGAGGCAGTTTGTTAATTGCATTGTGTTTATGGCGTTGAAGGGCTGTGTGGCATGGGCAGATTTGTGAGGCTTATGGACGTGTAAGGCTGATCGGTTTGTGAAGGTGCTTTTAACGTGAAGGCTTGGGGTTATCTTCTTTTGTGTCTTGTGATTTGTGTGAGTTGTGTGTATATTATGTGTATGAGCTAGGGGAGGCTTTTCTTGTATGAATGAGCTAGGAGCGTGCATGTCTTGGTTAGGGGTTGTTTATATAAAGAATGGCTAGGGCTTCACCTTGTCTCACAAGGAAGGGATTTGATTTTGTGTTGAGCAAGGAAAGTCAAAGATTGAGGGGGGAAAAATTTGGGCTAGATTAGGAATACAAAATATTTAATTTGTTATAATTGATTTTAATTAGGCATGACATCTTTTTAATTTAGTATGTGATTTTGTTTAGTTAGGAAGGAATCTTGTGTAATTGGTGGGTGAATATCTTAATTAAGGAATTAAAATATTTGATTGATTTTAATGTTTATTTTTATTTGGTATGTGATTTTTAGATTTGTTTTGATTTCACAATGTGTTAAATATGTGTTTTAAGTGGGCTTGGGCGTGTGGGCCAAGGCTTGGGCGAATTGGGCTTGATGTGAGGCTAGCAGCAAAACCAGAATTACCGACACCGTTCGAACGCTTCCTTGAACTCGGTATGAACGCCCGCAATCTGTTTGGCGTTCGAACGTATACACGAACGCATCATAAACTGAAACAGTGAACCTTGTTTATTCTGAATTTCCCCTTCCGATGTCCGTTTTCCGTGACCTCCGTGACTTAAAAGGTAGTGTCTCCAATTGAGACTCATCATAGGGACTTATATGCAAAAATGCAGTGCCTACAGTCGCCCCCACTTTGATGGGACTTGTGTAATGTGTAACAGAGACAATCCTATCAAAGTTATGCAATGCATTTTCACTTACCTGGCTCGCCAGCTGCCACTTGACTTACCATGTGTTGAGTTGAGTTGATTTGGTGGTGAGGTGCTGCGACCCCTGGTTCATTCCCGAACCGTGCTCCATTTTTAGAGCACCATTTTTGGCATCTTTTGTGTGTGTGCTCCATTTTGGAGTGCCATTTTCGGCATTTGCTATGTGTGTTCCATTTTGGAACGCCATTTTCGGCCTTTTCTGTGTGTGCTCCATTTTGGAACGCCATTTTCGGCATCTGTTGTGAGTGCTCCATTTTGGAGTGCCATTTTCGGCATTTGCTGTGTATGCTCCATTTTGGAACGCCATTTTCGGCATCTGTTATGGGTGCTCCATTTTGGAACGCCATTTTCGGCATCTGTTGTGGGTGCTCCATTTTTGGAGTGCCATTTTCGGCGTTTGCTGTGTGTGCTCCATTTTGGGGTGCCATTTTCGGCATCTATTGTGGTAGCGGTCCATTTCCGAACCGTGCTGTGCGAGAATGTGGCTCATTTTTGAACCGTTATTTGATGAGATGGTCTTTGCCACTACAAACCTGCGAACACAAAACAAACATTGCATGTATGTGATATGTATGCATGTATGCATGTATATGTATCATATTCCGATGGGTTAGGCCTTCCTTGGTCCATTTCCGAACCGTGCTCCATTTTCAGAGTGCCATTTTCAGCGAGATGAGATGATGGTCCATTTCGAACCGTGCTCCATTTTTGGAGTGTCTTCTTCGGCAAGATGTGATAATGGTCTATTTCCGAACCGTTGCTCCATTTTTAGAGTGCCATTTCCGGCGAGATGTGATAATGGTCCATTTCCGAACCGTTGCTCCATTTTTAGAGTGCCATTTTCGGCGAGATGTGATAATGGTCCATTTCCGAACCGTTGCTGCTCCATTTTTAGAGTGCCATTTTCGGCAAGTGATGAGATGATGGTCCATTTCCGAACCGTTGCTGATGAAAGATGGTATATTTCCGAACCGTTGCTGATGAGAGATAGTCCATTTCCGAACCATTACTGATATGAGAGTGGTTCATTTCCGAACCGTTGCTGATAAGAGAGTGGTCCATTTCCGAACCATTACTGATATGAGAGTGGTCAATTTCCGAACCGTTGCTGATAAGAGAGTGGTCCATTTCCGAACCATGGGCTTCGCCCCCAGACTGATTCTGATATGGGCCTCGTCCCTGATTGATACTGATATGGGCCTCAGCCCCAGACTTAGGGGTGAGCATCAGTCGGTTCGGTCGGTTAATCCATGATTTTTTAACCATAACCGAAATTTTCGGTTAAATAAAAGTGTGACCGAATTAACCAATTTATGACTCATAACCATTAACCAATTAACCGTTATATTTCGGTCGGTTATGGTTAATTCGGTTATTAACCAATCCAATAAATATAAATTCATCAACTTTCAATAAAGCATTTAACACAATTACACAAATATAAATTCAAATCCATCAAAAAGACATCAAATCATAAATTCATCAAGCATTTTTGAGAAGACAATCCAGAAAGTCAGAAAACAACTCAAAATTACATTACAAAATCCATCAAAAATACAAACATATTAGGTGTTCAACAACTAATAAATAAGCAATTTTCATTAATCGTCTTCAAAGTCAGCAACTCAGGACCTTAGGCTCAGTAACTCAGCATCCACAAGGCAGCAACTCAGCAAAGCGATTATGTCATTACTCATATTCAAAATCTGAAGTGACCTTGATTCCAAGTTTTACCATGTCTACATTATTTAAAGTACACAACATATTTTTAGTTTGACATATAAGAAAAAATAAAGACAATAAATTTAATAGTAACACTAAACAGTTAACATAATATTGATTTTTTTCCATTTACCTTGCTCAAGCTTCACAACTTCTTCTATTTGTTCCTCATTTTCAATAATTTTCTTCATGGAATGTTGAAGCCAATCTTGAGAACACATTAATGATTCTACAATTTTAGGAGTCAAATAGCTCCTAAATTCATCCAGTACTCTCCCACATGTGCTAAAAGCTGACTCCGATGCAACAGTTGACATTGGTATTGCTAGCACATCACGTGCCATCTCTGAAAGTAAAGGAAACCTGGAAGAGTTAAGCTGCCACCATCGAAGAATTTCAAAGTCATCACAATCGTCTTCACCTACCTCCATCAAATACTTTTCCAAATCAGATTTTGAATCACCACTATGAGATTCAGACCTAAACCTCTTATACTTGGATATCATAAGCTTTGATACAGGAACTGCAAGATCGTTGCCTTGTTCACTAGTCGTAGATGATGATGAGGCAACAAAGATATAATTTGGAGGTCCCTGACTATTTGCAGATGCAAGCTTCTTATAACCCTCATATAGCTCATAAATTGCATCTTTCACACTCTTAGCCAAGTGACCACCTAATTCTTTACCGTACATGTGCTCTAATGCAAATTCAACATACCCTAATTTTCTCCTAGGATCAAGAATGGCAGCTATGTAAATCAATTTGTTCATTTTGTCACTTTTCCCCCAATATTTCTCATACTTTTACCTCATTTTTATTGCCATAGCACTCATATCCATGTCATCACTATTCTCCAACTCATTCAACAAGCAATCAATTGTAGTAATCTCCTCAAAAAAGTATTGGCTGTTCCATATTTGGTTCCAGAGACAGGTAATGTAATCTCATAAAAGTGTCGTAGGAAAACTACTAAACTATTGACATTGTTCCAATCATCATCCAAAGGAACTCCATCATAATTTAATGTAAGATCTCTACTAAAATTTGGATCTAGATCATCATATATCTCTGACCGGCGTAAACACACACGTATAACGCAAGCGCACGTATCGTTCAAGTAGTATAAAATATCGATCTCACGAGGACTTAATTCCTACTGTTGTTATTAATTGTTGAATCTATTTATTTACAAATATCTAATTAAATGGATAAGAGAGATATTGTTTGTTTGATTGGTTGAATGGCTTTACTAAATGAATAAATAAATAAAAAGACAAAAGAAAATACTAAAGAAAATACAAAAGACGCAAAGATCTAGGGTTGTGATTTCTTCCAATACCATTTTAAAGATGAAGTGATTATTATATAGATGGGTAAAACATTGATTTATTAACCTGGAACACGAAATTATGCGAAAGCATCTGTCGATGGTCAGACACAAATACCCAGTGTAACCTAATTGAACCATATTCCTATGTCAACCACATTATCTGGATTCATTAAGATTGAGTTCCAATTATGGCTACCCTCGCCCGACAGGTATATTCCTATCCTGTAAGGAAATCTATTAAAGGGTTATCTATCCTCAAGGAAGATCGTGGGCTATTGAGTCTAAGGTCTTAAACTTAAAATCCCTATGTCTAGTTCATTTTAAGTTTACCTAATCAATTTTATTAATGGCCAATTAATAAAAAGCATTAAGATTAAGACTCAATAAATAAATCTTTATATTACCCAAACTATAACCTAACCCTTATAAACCGGTGATATTAAAATTCATCACAACCCCAGATAACTATTTAGTTACAACACATAACTAGGACTAATAACTGAAAAATAAAAGACATAAAGTAAAAATACTGAAAAGTAAAAGACATAAAGTAAAACTGAAAAGTAAAATGAAATAAAATGCTAAGGTAAAAGGAATTACTTTTACTACTACTAATTTAGATATCTCCCATAAAATAATATATAACTTGTTATAATATTACCAACCGACCAATCTGGCGGTATCCTGATTAAGTCAAATTAAGTCCAACCAGCCATATAGGCGGTACCATATTTAAATTACCAACCGACCAATATAGCGGTATCATTTTTAAGTCAGGTTTAAACCAGATTAAAATAAATTGCCAACTGACCAATATAGCGGTATCCTTTATTAATCAGTATTTTAATTAGTAAATATATTATTTTTAAGGGAGATTAATCTAAATAGTAACAGTAAAAGAATTACCTTTTACCCTAGTTGGGAAATTACTTTCTCATGAATAGTAAAAACTGTAAAAAGTAAAAAGTAAAAACTAAATTACTATTATTACAAATGGTAATTAAAATAAAGTACAAACTAAAAAAATAAAAAATAAAATTAAAATATTTTTAGAGAGAGAAACTCTCTCTTCATCAAAGAGATGAGAGAGAGAAAGGCACACAGAATTATGAAATTCGCGCAGTATTTATAGAAATTTTTGGTGCCAGCGTCGCGACGCTGGAATAGTAAGACGTGTCACGCTGAGAAGGCGACACGTGGCATGGCGGCTGACTGTTCACGCGACACGTGGCAAGGCGGCTAAGACTCAATTATTGTGATGACGTCATTGATGACGTCATGCTGATGTGGCACTGACGTGGCGAAGACGCGTGTTGCAATTGTCGGCACAATAGGATTGCGACACGTGGCGACACGTGTCACGCTGTGATTGGCTGATGCTGACGTGGCATGTTGACTTCGTTGACCTTGTGACGTGGCTGATGACGTGGCGTGACACATGGCGAAGTTGACTCGTTGACCACTGACATGGCTGATGACGAGGCGACACGTGTCAAGTCTGAGTGTCGGCAGCATATGATGTTGACACGTGGCACGGCGCATTTTAGCAGATTGGATGTGATGGTGACACGTGGCACGGCGCATTTTAGCAAAGTCAAACTTCTCAAATCTGATCAGTTGACCAGGCGCACGTTAGCAGATTCGGCGCATGCTGGGCGTCGCGACGCTGTAAATTACCAAAATGCCATTTTTCGCCAATTTTCACTGTTTTGCTCCAAATCACCTCCAGAATGTCCTGAAACTTTATTTATCTACAAAATAACACAAAACATATCAAAATAATCACAAAACTCAAGAAACTATACAAAATATTAGATTAAATGAGTGAGAAATAGTGATATAAATACCACTCATCACACCCCCAAACCTAACATTTTGCTAGTCCTCGAGCAAAATACAGAATAAAATAACATAATAAAATTTAACTAAGCCATTTTCGTAGGGATCACGGTTGCATTTAGCATATGCAACAAGCCTTTAAACCCCTAGGTGTCCCTAGTGGACGAGTTGTAGTCTCGTGAGGGTTTACAGCAATGATACCCACAAACATTTTACAAAAGTAAAAAGATAGTAAAACTAATGCACACAAAAGCAAAAAGACAAGCGAAAAGAGAATAAAGATGTTAGTAACTAATCAAGTAAAACTTCTACTCCAAGTTATTAGTTGTTTTGTTTCATTCTAAATTACCGAATAAGTAAATTCTCCGATTATTTTTACCATTCTCCATATGCACCGCCAACAAAATATTAATCAACTCATTTTTGCCCACAACAGTCATAAGTGCAGTTGATAAGAGAATAATATTTTTGTCCTAAAATTCTATCAGATTTCACACCTTTTTGCAGCAATGGAATAAATTTTTCTGATTTTTCTGATTTTTTTCTTTGCTTTTTCTGAATTTTGACTTTTTATTTATATACAATACCTTCCGTCTATGTAGCGAGCTTTGGGTCGGTGGCTCCCAAACCAGTTGGCTTTAGGGCACCAGGTGTTAAGACACCTCTACGGACTTAATTACCCAGACTTCAGATATAAATATATTTTTTTTTGTAGCATCTTCGATCCATGTAGCGAGCTTTGGGCCAGTGACTCCCAAACCAGTTGGTTTTAGGGCACTAGGTGTTAAAACACCCATACAGACTTAATAACCCGGATCTTAGATACTTTATTTTTGTACATCAGAAATTTTTTTTTTTATTCCATAACTATGTATAGATGCTTCATCCAATTAAACTAGAGCACGGAATATTACAAACTTTTCAATTACAACTCATGTCTGTATGTTACTATGCATGTTGATAATACCTGCCAACTGAACATATGAAGATTCATTTTAGTCAGTATTATGGAGAATTCACAAATTAAATAATTCAAAATGAAATAAACAAAAATTAACTTGTTTCGAAATAAATGGCTTGAAATACGTCTCAAGAGTGGAAACTCCTTACTCGGCTATTTCTTACCAATTTCACCTTTTTAGTTAAAATAAAAACACAAAAATGCAAAATATTTTTGTAATTTTTGAAAATTTTTCAATTTTTTTGTATTTTTGGAAAAATTTTGGACTAAAAAAAAACACAATACAAACAAGTACTATTAACTATACCTCACCCCCAAACCTAAATGAGACATTGTCCCCAATGTCTTAAATAGTAGAAGAAGAGTTTAGAAAATAATACCTGATTAGTTGAAATTCTACAGGAAATTAAAGGTTAAGATCCAGATTTATTCGTCGCTTCTTACCACGATCGTCCTCGGACCAATTTATCTTTGATATGATAGGGTCAACTTTTGGTTCATAGGCTATGAGTTGGTCAATTAGATCTGGAGCAGTTCTGGCAGTAAAAAGGAGTTCTTTTAAAGGTTTTGACACGAACCCATTTCTTCGAGCATCATCAAGAAACACACAAAGAAAATCATAAAACCCATCAACGTTGTACAGCCCAATTGGTTTCTGGTGTATGTTTAGGTTCGCCCAAGATAGTACAATAAAAATTTCCTCCAATGTGCCCAAGCCACCTGGCAAAGCAATAAAAGCATCAGAACGGTTAATCATTTATTCATTTCTACCAGTCGTTCAGACATACCTGGCACGATCAGTTTCTCTCCGTTTGATGGTTCAATAAGATTTGCTTCTGCCAAGGGTTTTGGAATGATTCCCAAAACGTGACTGCCTCCTTCCTGTACGGCCTTTGAAACAATCCCCATTAGTCCAAGATTACCTCCGCCATATATTAAGTGCATATTCCTTGCGGCTAAGACTAGACCTAATTCATGTGCTGCTTCTATGTATTGTGGTTTAGTACCAACAGTACTACCGCAAAACACACAGATGTTTTCAACTCGTCTTCTTGAAGTGGTTTCCATTTTTTTTTATGTATTTCTTTCTCAGCTATGGATGCCTTCAAAAGTGCAATGACGGGCTGAATTTATAGTACCTGAAAGGGGTGAATACAATAATAGCACAAGTTTCTTCCAGAGGACGATTGTTAGCTAAACAACAAAAGAAATCGTGAAAGGTCAAAAAGTCTGGATCCTGTCTACGAAAATAAAGATAATTACAACAAAAAAGAACGAATCAAAGCAATAATTAAGGCAACGGAATTGTGTATGCAATACGCCACTCGCATAGTATAAATTCATTAGGATGTGTCTCAAGACTTAATTCTTTACTCAGCCATCACAAATGAATTAGCTCTCTTCTTTTTGATTGACAAACACAATTCCTTATGTATTAAAATGCTTCGTTTGTGCTTTTCCCTACAAAAAGAACACACAAAATTAAAAAGTTCACACTATGTATACACAAAAGAGTTTAGAAGATAATACCTGGTCAGCTGAAATTTTACAGGAAAAATTACCGATAGGAAAAATTTATGTTCAATTTACGTTTTTTTTTTTTTACCACGATCGATAATTGACCATTTTTTTGTGAAAATTTCGACAGAGTCTCCTCTAAAAACTCAAAATTTCCCCAAATTCATCCTAAAACTAACACTTCAAAAATCACCACAATGTCAAACT
The DNA here is from genome assembly GCA_019454045.1 of Zanthoxylum bungeanum. Classification (NCBI taxonomy): domain Eukaryota; kingdom Viridiplantae; phylum Streptophyta; class Magnoliopsida; order Sapindales; family Rutaceae; genus Zanthoxylum; species Zanthoxylum bungeanum. The sequence goes on from SKCR01039736.1 coordinate 28,996, forward strand.
TCGCCCCAAATTCTACAAAATTCCATCGATCTGGCAATTTCTAAACTCAGAATTCAGCCAGTTATTCACCGCTAAACTTCCAAATTCACAATCCTCCAATTTCAACAAAATCAACCACAAACTCATTTAATTTTTTTTCGATTATCCCCTTTACTGCCAAAATTTCAAAACCTGTAACATCCAATTTTTATCAAAATTAACCACATAAATTATCCACAAAAATCAGATCTGATCATGGATGGTTTTGTCGTGGGTCAGATGCTGTCTCGGTGATTTCACGGTGGTGGGTATCTCATCTTTGGTCGGTTTTGGCAGTGGCGTGGCTGGTGGATCTCGGCGGTGTTGGTCTGGTCTCGGTTTGGTGGTTCACGGCTCGGCAAGGGTGAGGTTTGCGGCTAGTGGTGTCTCGGCTGGTGGATCTCGGTGATGATGGTTCGGTTTTGTCTCGGCGAAGGAAGGGCTCGGTCACGGCAAGGGTGGTTCGCGGTGGTTGTTGATGCGTTCGGTGATTGGGTTGCTGTGGAGGTTCTCGATTTGGTTTCTGGTCTCAGTTGAGGACGGGGTTTTGCTCGGTGGTGAGGTTATGGTGATTGATTTCGAAGAGGAAGATGATGATGGGTTTGATAGATCTCGGTCAAATGCTCTCGGTTTGGTGGCTCTCGGCTAGCTGGATCGTGCGTGGTGGGTGGTGGGGCGATGGTTTCTGGTTTCGTGGTGTTTGAAGAAGAAGAAGGAATAAAAATGAGATCTGTGGCACCTCTGCTTATGTCTCTGATTTCGATCGCGTGTCGCGACGCCGAAAATTGCCTAGCGTCGCGACACTCGGTTCTTTAGGGCTAGGATTTTTTTTTTTTTTGGCAAAACCAAGTCTTGCGACGGATAAATCCATAGGGACGCGTCCCAAGAACTGACTTCTTACTCGGCCGTCTTTTCTGGATTGACTTTGTATCTTCGTGATTTTGTCAAATTTTTATTTTGAAAATCCCACTTGCACTGGTTTGCTTTGTCCTAAAAAAATTCCGTTTTTTAATTTTTCCTGCAAAACTAACACACAAATTAAAAAGTTCACACACAAAAATAAATTACAACAAATTGCATGGGTTGCCTCCCTGCTAGCGCTAAATTTTTCGTCTTCAGCCAGACGTGACTGAAATTCATCTGTTAAGGAGGTTTCACTGTTGTTTTGGATGTCCGATTAAAGACAATCCCGTGAGCGTTGCTTTTGAAGGGTCTCTTCCAACGGTAAAGTGGCAAAAAGAATTTTGTCTCATTCAGTGCTTGTGCCACATTTTTGATCCTTCTTGCTCCATTGGTTCCTGAAAAGAAAGAAATAAAATTAGGAGGTCTCGTATGGTGCTTGACTTGGAATGGAAGTTCCATTCTTTCAAGCTTATGGTTGATATCTTTGATTTGTACTCCCCAAAACAGCGATGTTTTTCCTGAATGCTCTGGATCTTTAATAAGGTCAGACATTTGCTCTGCTTCTTGCTCCACCTTTTCTTCACAGATGTATTTGAAATTTTCTGCATTTAGCTCTTCATCTGTCATATGTGAAATACATGTTTCAAAATTTTCAACCTCTGGTTGTTGATTCTCCTCAGCATCCTCTTCTGCTAAAGTGTCATCGTGAAATGATTCTTGAGGTATGTAGCTCTGGTTTTCTATTAATTGTTTGATCTGATCTGTCATTCTCTGTAAAGAAGTTGTTTGACTCTGAATTTGTGCATCAAATCGAGCTGTTTGTTCTTTGAACATGTGTATCAAATGATCTTCCTCGGATGGTTCTGGTTGTTGGTAGAGATCAAAGGTAGATGGTGGATAAGATGGAAAATGTGGCTCTGTGAAATGTGATGGCTCATCATACCATGAAGGATTCTGATAGTTCTGCCACCCTGAATTGTAGTTGTATTCGCAATAATCGCTTGGGTGGTTACCATTACATATGTCACATCTTCCCATTTCGTTCTGATGAGCAAATGTAGTATTGTTTGGTTCTGGCATCCAGTGAAATTGTTGGGCTGTACAACAGGCCTCAGAAAACCGAACTGTTGCTCCCAGATTTGGGGTGTATCTTCTTGTAAGGCTCGTGATCTTTCAATCTCCCAATAATGTTCCATTTTTCAATCACCTGAAAATACAATAAAGAAATAAAAATTACAGAAAAAGAAAATTAGATATAAGTAAATTAGATAGCTTCAAAATTAACAACTCAAGAAAAATAAGTCCCCGGCAACGGCGCCAAAAACTTGACCCGCGTAAACACACACGTATAACACAAGCGCACGTATCGTTCAAGTAGTATAAAAATATCGATCCCACGAGGACTTAATTCCTACTGTTGTTATTAATTGTTGAATCTATTTATTTACAAATATCTAATTAAATGGATAAGAGAGATATTGTTTGTTTGATTGGTTGAATGGCTTTACTAAATGAATAAATAAATAAAAAGACAAAAGAAAATACTAAAGCAAATACAAAAGACGCAAAGATCTAGGGTTGTGATTTCTTCCAATGCCATTTTAAAGATGAAGTGATTATTATATAGATGGGTAAAACATTGATTTATTAACCTGGAACACGAAATTATGCGAAAGCATCTGTCGATGGTCAGACACAAATACCCAGTGTAACCTAATTGAACCATATTCCTATGTCAACCACATTATCTGGATTCATTAAGATTGAGTTCCAATTATGGCTACCCTCGCCCGACAGGTATATTCCTATCCTGTAAGGAAATCTATTAAAGGGTTATCTATCCTCAAGGAAGATCGTGGGCTATTGAGTCTAAGGTCTTAAACTTAAAATCCCTATGTCTAGTTCATTTTAAGTTTACCTAATCAATTTTATTAATGGCCAATTAATAAAAAGCATTAAGATTAAGACTCAATAAATAAATCTTTATATTACCCAAACTATAATCTAACCCTTATAAACCGGTGATATTGAAATTCATCACAACCCCAGATAACTATTTAGTTACAACACATAACTAGGACTAATAACTGAAAAATAAAAGACATAAAGTAAAAATACTGAAAAGTAAAACATAAAGTAAAACTGAAAAGTAAAATGAAATAAAATGCTAAGGTAAAAGGAATTACTTTTACTACTACTAATTTAGATATCTCCCATAAAATAATATATAAACTTGTTATAATATTACCAACCGACCAATCTGGCAGTATCCTGATTAAGTCAAATTAAGTCCAACCAGCCATATAGGCGGTACCATAATTAAATTACCAACCGACCAATATAGCGGTATCCTTTTTAAGTCAGGTTTAAACCAGATTAAAATAAATTGCCAACCGACCAATATATCGGTATCCTTTATTAATCAGTATTTTAATTAGTAAATATATTATTTTTAAGGGAGATTAATCTAAATAGTAACAGTAAAAGAATTACCTTTCACCCTAGTTGGGAAATTACTTTCTCATGAATAGTAAAAACTGTAAAAAGTAAAAAGTAAAAACTAAATTACTATTATTACAAATGGTAATTAAAATAAATTACAAACTAAAAAATAAAAAATAAAATTAAAATATTTTTAGAGAGAGAAACTATCTCTTCATCAAAGAGATGAGAGAGAGAAAGGCACACGGAATTATGAAATTCGCGCAGTATTTATAGAAATTTTTGGTGCCAGCGTCGCGACGCCAGGTCAGCGTCGCGACGCTGGAATAGTAAGACGTGTCACGCTGAGAAGGCGACACGTGGCATGGCGGCTGACTGTTCACGCGACACGTGGCAAGGCGGCTAAGACTCAATTATTGTGATGACGTCATTGATGACGTCATGCTGACGTGGCGAAGACGCGTGTTGCAATTGTCGGCACAATAGGAGCGCGACACGTGGCGACACGTGTCACGCTGTGATTGGCTGATACTGACGTGGCATGTTGACTTCGTTGACCTTGTGACGTGGCGTGACACATGGCGAAGTTGACTCGTTGACCGCTGACATGGCTGATGACGAGGTGACACGTGTCAAGTCTGAGTGTCGGCAGCATATGATGTTGACACGTGGCACGGTGCATTTTAGCAGATTGGATGTGATGGTGACACATGGCACGGCGCATTTTAGCAAAGTCAAACTTCTCAAATCCTGATCAGTTGACCAGGCGCACGTTAGCAGATTCGGCGCATGCTCGGCGTCGCGACGCGGAAGGTCTGGGCGGCGCGACGCTGTAAATTACCAAAATGCCCTTTTTCGCCAATTTTCACTGTTTTGCTCCAAATCACCTCAATGTCCTGAAACTTTATTTATCTACAAAAATAACACAAAACATATCAAAATATTCACAAAACTCAAGAAACTATACAAAATATTAGATTAAATGAGTGGGAAATAGTGATATAAATACCACTCATCACTCTCAAAAGCATTTCTAAATTTCAAAGCCACATCAAGCATCTTATAGGTGGAATTCCACCTTGTTGGACAATCAAGATTCAACATACACTTGCTATCAATTTTCTCAATAGCTACACATTCATTAAACTTTTGCAGCCTAGAAGGAGATTGTCTAATGAATTTTACAGCCTGTCGAATACGATCAACTGACTTGCTAGCCTCTTTTAAACCATCTGTTACAACTAGATTCAAGATATGTGCGACACACCTAACATGTAGATACTTAGCTTAAAGAATAGTGTTTGGCCATGTTCTCATTTTTCTCCTCAAATAATCTATAGCAACATCATTGGAGCTTGCATTGTCAACTGTCACAGTCATTACCCCATCAATTTCCCAAGCAGATAAGCATGTCTCTATGGCCCTACCAATTGCCTCCCCTTTATGACTAGAAATTGAAAAAAAATTTAAAATTCTTTTGTTTAATTTCCAGTTCTCATCAATATAATGTGCGGTGAGACACATATAATTGACCCTTTGTATTGAAGTCCAAGTATCAGTAGTTAGGCAAATTCTTTTTGCAGATCTCTTCAGCTCAGATTTATAACATTTCTTCTCATCAAGAAAAAAATTAAAACAATCTCTAGCATAAGTCCACATAGAATTAATATGAAAACGTGGGCATGCAACACTCATGAAATGCCTAAACCCATCACCCTCTACGAATTTAAATGGCAGTTCATCAATGATTAACATTTTCATCAAAGCCAACCTAATTGCATTCTGATCAAACTTCCAATTAGTTAAAGAGGTAACTTCTTGACTTTTAGAGTCGACATGAATACTAATAATGGATTTTTTAGGGTCTGCAGGCTTTGTGGCTAAATATTTCTTGCAAATACTAAGATGATATTTGAGAGATGATGTACCATTAGTTTTTGGAACCACTTCAAAATTCACGATGACAGTAATTGCACTTACTTATAGGATTTTCATCACCACTTTCAGGCTTTGTGAAGTATCCCAAATACAGATCGTTTCTTGCTTTTCTTCCTCATCTTTGGGGGCCTTGAAGTCAAAGTATCTGGAATAGATGAAGAATCTTGCGTAATTGGATTTTGACTAGTGTTTGGATGAGAAGTATCATCTGCAGTTTGTCCAATTTCATAATTTTCATTTGCTTCACCTTGGTTCATTTTCACGAGTGGTCTTGCAATCTGAAACAGAAAAGAAAATATCAGAATTCAGAAACATATATTTTACACAATAGAAAAAATTCAGAATTCAGAAACCACGGCTGTTGTCAATCTTTTAACTAATGAGTTAAAGTAGTTAATATTAGTCATTGGATAACAAAAGTTTGTTGGAGTAGTTAGCATTTGTAACAGAAGCTGTAAAGACTTAGCTACTTAAACATAAACTTTTAGTGTCAAGCTAGTGAGTCCAAATCACGGCAATCGTGGATGAAAGTGGCAACATCTCAAAAAAATTCTGAAATACAAAGTTGTACCACATTACCACATTATCAACAGCTCAATATCAATTATACACTCAAAAAATGACTTGGTCAAAGGCAAAGTCAACAAAGCCATAAATGGTCCAAATTTCTCCAACAATTACAATCAACCAAAACGAGAACTAATTAAACAAAGCTACTTCAATACCAGCTATAGCAGTAAGTAATTAAACAAAGACAAACAAATTGTTTTGGTTTCATATCACTGGATTCAAAACCATACAGTTTCTGAGATGAAAAGGAAAAGAGACAAATTTCCCAGCATGTTTGTGTTAATATATGGACCCTTAAAAGACGTTATACCGAGTTCAAGATTGCAGACTGAAAATTCTCTTTTTCTTCCATTTTCATCATTATATTAATGGAAGTGGAGGAATGCATTAGCCATCAGATTTCAACCACACAACCTAGATTATTTTAAATTATTTCATTTCATTTATTGCTAATAGATGATATCTTACAGTTATCGTGAAAAACTACACAAACCAGTTTGGTAAAGAAAAGTAAACATAGCTCCAAAATTGTATTCTGTTTCACTTTGCATACCACGCATGTTGGCTTTATTAGTCGTCTATCCCCCACTGACTCGATTGACAAGTATAAGATGAGACTATTCATCTATCTCCCACTGAATCGAAAGTATAAGATGTCTAAACAAAATGTAATTTAGCCAATACATGTGTGGAACCCAAAAAAAAAAACAATCATCAGACGAGAAGATGAAGACGCTGAAACTTACAGATGAACAAGACGAGAAGATGAAGACTGCAATTGAAGGCTTGAAGCTGTAATTGGTACCGATGAACAAGGCGAGAAGGATTTTGAGAATTTTCAATTTTATGAATGGCGGCTTGAATTGGTACAGAGATGAGAGAACCTAGGGTTTTTAAATTTTAAGTATTATTTTTAGTTTAGGGTTTTGAAATATATATATATATAGTTTAATTTCGGTTAACGGTCGGTTCGGTTAAACGAATCTCATAACCGTAACCGAACTGAATAACCGAAAAAATTAAAAAATTTAACCGCAATAACCAATTTAACCAAATTAACCCCTACCCAGACTGATTCTGATGTGGGCCTCAGCCCCAGACTGATACTGATGTGGGCCTCGCCCCAAGCTGATACTGATGTGGGCCTCATCCCCAACTGATACTGATATGGGCCCCCCTCAGACTGATACTGCTGATATGGGCCTCGCCCCCATACTGATACTGATATGGGCCTCGCCCCCAGACTGCTACAGATATGGGTCTCGCCCCAAGACTGATATTGATATGTGCCTCGCCCCCAGACTGCTACAGATATGGGCCTCGCCCCAAGACTGATACTGCTATTATGGGCCTCGCCCCCTCGACTGCTACTGATGTGGGCCTCACCCCCAACTGATACTGATATAGGCCTCAGCCCCAGACTGATACTGATGTGGGCCTCAGCCCCAGACTGATACTGATTCAATTCTGAAACTGACTGTACTGTTGTTGCTTCCGAAGATTCCCGTGTTCTAAACATCACTGAATTTCATAGTACCAGGGTTGAATGCTTTTCTCAAATATACTCATGTTGCAGGTTGGAGGGAGAGACTCAGGCATGTAAACGAAATGAATGTCTTTATTATCATTTAAGAAATGGTTCGAACAGGTAGACCAAGTCAATGTCTATATTAAAAATGCAGGATCAAATAAACTAGGAGGAACAACTTCATCATTCACAGCATTGCCTTCTTTCTTGACCTACGGTTCTTCACTATCATCCTCTATCTCCATGTAAGAAGCTTGGTGGTTAAGGGTTTGGAGGACAAAATTTTCGAGCAATCCAGAGTTGATCATGTAGGTGGGTGGTGGAACGGAGTGGTAATTTGGTAGGGGTTCCAATATGTGTTGGGTTGTTCTTTCTCTGGGTCGGGTATTTTGTGAGCATCAATGAGGTTTTGGATTTCATGCCTAAGGCGGGTGCAGTTGTCAGTTTCGTGGCATCTCCTCTGATGGAAGTGACAATACAGGCTTAGGTCAAGGTTGGGTGGTATAGGATCTGGAAGTGGTTTAGGCTCTAAGGGTTTTAGGAGTCCTTGTCCATTCAACTTCTCAAGCACCTTAGATAACGGCTTCCCCAAGTTAGAGAAATGCCGGTTCTTGATGGCAGCAACCTCGGCAGTAGCGGGTTTAGTCTCAGAATGCCCCCCAAAAGTTCTTCTATTCTGGCCATAAAACTTTCTGTTTTCAGCCTCTTCTTCCTCAATATCCATGACAGTTTCCCTCAACTGTCGGAAATCTGCCATCATTGAAGTCATCCTCCTCAACTTGCCATAGATCGAGGGCTTAGTGCCCTTGATGATCATTTTAATCTGGTTCTTCTCAGAGGGCCGAGTCTGCATTTTCAGAAGCTGGCTTCTCCAGTGGTCTACATACTCCTTGAAGCTTTCCTCTGGCTTCTGTTTAGTGTTCTCCAAATCACGGAGTGACAAGTCAATCTCTAAGTCTGTAACATACTGCTTCAGAAAAGCATCAGCTAGTTCCCTCCAATCTTCATTAACCTTCTTCTCAAGGTTATGATACCAAACCACAGGTGCCCCCTCGAGTGACATCTCAAACATCTTTTGGACTTGGAGCTGTGATAGGCCCATTGAACTCATGACTGAGACATATTGCTGCAGATGGACTCTCGGGTCTCCATTCCCATTAAACTTGGCCATGTCGGGCATTTTAAACTGAGCGGGCAGTTGTTCTCCGAAGGTCATTGCCTCATAATCTAACAACTCTTCATGTTTACCCCTCATTTTGCGGGTAAATGTTTCAACTTGATCCCGAAGCTTCTGAAATTCTGCCTGAGACCCAATCACTCTGCCTGTTGCAAACTCTTCCATGTCATCATCAAAAGTGGGGATATCATCCCCCAACCCGCTCGGAGGCTCCTCAAGCCTCATATTCTCATAATTTCCCCCAGCACGGGGCACAGCCATATTTGTCATGGTAGTAGTCAAGGCTTGCAACTGTTCAGTGACCTTGGCGAGACCGTTTTCCAACTGATCCATACGGGATACCTCAATATCTGATTCACTCATGTCTGTTCCCAGTATTTTGGTGAGTCTTCCCTTTTCCCTAACCCAATGGCAATTTATGATGGCTTTCAGAACACAAGGGTTAACATGATGTATGTATGCATGGGGTGCATAAGATGCATGTAACATATATAACATACTAAATCAACTAAAATTTTCAAAAAAATCGGTCCGTTATAATTTTAGAAGCTTTTGGGCTAACTGTCATAGGAGTGAACTCGTCCCAGTTTAAATGGCCCAACAAGTTCACATCTCATGGCAAGGAGCCCAACTAAATCCAAATGGTAATGTTCCGAACACAAGCACAACGTGGCCCATCAACACTTAGAAGCTTTTGGCCCAATCGTCATAAAATACGTTCTTGTCCCAATTTAAATGGCCCAACAAGCCCATATCCCATGACAAATGGTCCAAATGGATCCAAACGACGATGTTCCCAAACACAAGCATAAAAGATAATGCAAACATAAAGTAAATAATTTCTACGCAATGGCCCATCAACATTTCAGAAGCTTTGGGCCTAGTAGTCATAAGGTACGAATTCGCCCCAGTTTAAATGGCCCAGCAAGTCCGCATTTCTGACAATAGTCCAACTGCATCCAAATGAGGATGGTCCACAAGCACATATTCACGGAAATAATTGTTACTTTAACCATACAAACCCGGTCTATTGGTGGGTTCGCAAGAGTGTAGACAAAGGCTCTCACTGGCGAATGATGGCCCACAACTAGGTCTCCACAATCAAGGGTTCGAGCGACCAAGTGAGTGCACCCTTTTTTATACACTAAGGTACGTGCCAATGAGCTATGGTGTGTGACTGACTGTCAAATGGATTTCCCGTTGTAGATTCCCCAGAGGGAGGGTGGAGCGATGCTCTCTTAAGTACCCTAGCCTCTTAGGCTCTTATCGTTTGGTGACAGGAATAAACAACGAGTCCTCCAAATTAGTCCATCACAATAGGCTAAGGGTAGATGGCCATATAGGTGCCTTCACAGCTTTTCCTTCTAGGAAGGTAGTGAATGAAGAAAGACACCAAACCATTACCTAGCCTCAAGATGCCCTTGATTAAACCCTCATTTTATCCACTATAGACACGGTCAATTAGAACATAAATCCAAACATTACAAGACAATATTTCGGGGCCGATTCTCTATCCCCAGTGGAGTCGCCAGACTGTGGGAACACAGGATCTGGGGCGACGCATGCTGTTCCGGGCTCGCGGCCCGGTTGGGAGTACGGAGTAGCCACGGGGGACTAAACCGGAGAATAATGGAGTCGCCACCCGGTGTGAACCGGGAAAATGAGATTTAAGGCCGCACTCACCCCTCGCAAGGGAAGACCTCAAACCGTTGGGTTCGGAATGGTCCCTTACTTATGTCACTTGTAATGAAAGGATTTATGTAATAATTTAATCAAGTTTAAGTAACACTTATTTCCAAGAGTATCATGCTTTTATTCACATGCATATATCAACAAGTTCATCACAACATGCAACATCACATGGCAATCACATGAACATTTCTCAATCATATGATATGGAAAACTAAGAACAACTTAATCATGCTTGAGTACTATCTCATGAATACATCGAATGGATAAATGCAGGAATACAAATAATATGATTGGCTACATAATGCAAGAGAGATCACCCAAGAGGCAATTATGCATGAAATATGATGAGACAGACTCAATTCAGTGTGTGCGCGTTCGTGTAGCTTTCGTAAACGCGTTCGAACGGTAAACAGAAGGTTCACGTTCGTGTAGCGTTTGATAACGCGTTCGAACGGGACCAGACCTGTTGATACAAAATGCATGCGTGTTCGAGTAACGCGTTCGAACGGTAAACAGAAGGTTCGCGTTCGAGTTGCGTTCGATGACGCGTTCGAACGGGAACTGGCAGATTACATACATTCATATGGTTTTAGATACCGCATTCAAACATGATCACAACAACGACATATCTAATCACATGGATATCTAAATCATGCATAAAGATTAATATACTAAGGACTAAATCATGCTTAAGAATAAATAACGCACTAGGCCTAATCAGGCTAAATAAATAAATAACGTACTAACTACATCATGCTCAAATACAAGTTTGGATGAAACAGAATATATGTATCTCTCAAGTGGTACGTGGAGTGGCATCCCGAGTGCAGACCGTACTACCGTCCATTGGGATTCGGCTACGGAATTTACGTCCGGGTTTCCATCCGATATAACAAAAGAGAACATGCATTCCGTTTATCCGGAATTCACATCATGCCTCAACAAAACGACTCTCATGCAATAAAAAAATATATTAGAATAAGTAAAAGACAAATGAAAGATAATAAATACAAGGTGCCCTCGGGTCTAACCTTTTATGTCGTCTCTCGGTAGTACGGTGTACGGTCGTCGGAAGGGTGGATGCTCCGCAACTCTTCCGGTTCACTGGTTCACTGCTCTTGTTAGTTGTCTTACTGTTTTGGGTCGTCGTTCTCCGTCTTTTGCTGCTGCTTTTGACTCCGATTCGCTGACGCTTTGCTAGTGTATCTTAGTTACTGTTTTTGGGGTGTTTTGGCTACTGTTTTGGGTGTGATTTTAGGTGGTGTTATGGTGTGGTTCGGGGGCTTTTCTATGTGTGTTTTAGGGCTGCTGTGTGGCTGACGAAGTGGGGGCAGTGTGTTGAAGGGGCAAAGGTGAGACAGTTTGTTAATTGTGTTGTGTTTATGGTGTTGAAAGGCTGTGTGGCATGGGCAGATTTGTGAGGCTTATGGACGTGTAGGGCTGATCGGTTTGTGAAAGTGCTTTTAACGTGAATGCTTGAGGTTATTTTCTTTTGTGTCTTGTGATTTGTGTGAGTTGTGTGTATATTATGTGTATGAGCTAGAGGAGGCTTTTCTTGTATGAATGAGCTAGGAGCGTGCATGTCTTGGTTAGGAGTTGTTTATATAGAGAATAGCTAGGGCTTCACCTTGTCTCACAAGGAAGGGATTTGATTTTGTGTTGAGCAAGGAAAGTCAAAGATTGAGAGGGGGGGACAAATTTGGGCTAGATTAGGAATACAAAATATTTAATTTGTTATAATTGATTTTAATTAGGCATGACATCTTTTTAATTTAGTATGTGATTTTGTTTAGTTAGGAAGGAATCTTGTGTAATTGGTGGGTGAATATCTTAATTAAGGAATTAAAATATTTGATTGATTTTAATGTTTATTTTAATTTGGTATGTGATTTTTAGATTGTTTTGATTTCACCATGTGTTAAATATGTGTTTTAAGTGGGCTTGGGCGTGTGGGCCAAGGCTTGGGCGAATTGGGCTTGATGTGAGGCTAGCAGAAAAACCAGAATTACCGACACCGTTTGAACGCTTCCTCGAACGCGGCACGAACGCCCGCAATCTGTTTGGCATTCGAACGTATACACGAACGCATCACGAACGAAAACAGTGAACCTTGTTTATTCTAAATTTCTCATTCCGATGTCCGTTTTCTGTGACCTCCGTGACTTAAAAGGTAGTGTCTCCAATTGAGACTCATCATAGGGACTTGTATGCAAAAATGCAGTGCCTACACATACACAATTTCAAAAAGAAAGACAACAGTTAAGTCTTGGGAATCTGACTCAAAAAGACCATGTTTGCCAATTTATAAGAAAATTGGATGGGAAGCTTGTCCCTGACGCATAGACGTCAATGAAACCGCTACTTTTCTTGTACATATTATATCTCTTTGTCTTTTCCTAATAATTGTGATTTGTTTTGTTGTTTTCTTTTATTTTCTCCGACGGGATCCAGAATTTTGACTATCACGATTTATTTTACTGTTTAACTAATAATTGTCATTTGGCAGGTACTAGTGCTATTATTTTACTCACCTTTTTCAGGTATTATAAATTCAACTCATCATTGCACTTTTGAAGACATTCAGAGTAAAACATGGAAGCCACTTCAAGAAGACGAATTGAAAACATCTGTGTGTTTGCGGTAGTAGTGTTGGTGTTAAGCCACAATACGTAGATGTAGCACATGAATTGGGTCGAGTCTTAGCTACAAGGAATATGCACTTAATATATGGCGGAGGCAATCTTGGACTTATGAGGATCGTTTCAAAAGCTGTACAGGAAGGAGACAGTCATGTTTTGGGAGTCATCCCAAAACCCTTGGCAGAAGCAAATCTTATTGAACCATCAAACAGAGAGGAACTGATCGTGCCAAGTATGCCTGAACGACTGGTAGAAATGATTAAATGTGCTGATGCTTTTATTGCTTTACCAGGTGGCTTTGGTACATTGGAGGAAATTTTTATTGTACTATCTTGGGCGAACCTGAACATACACCAGAAACCAATTGGGTTGTACAACGTTGATGGATTTTATGATTTTCTTTGTGTGTTTCTTGATGATGCCCGGAGAAATGGGTTCGTGTCAAAACCTTTAAAAGAACTCATCTTTACTGCTAGAACTGCTCCGGATCTAATTGACCAACTCTTAGCATATGAACGACAAGTTGACCCTATCCTTTCAAAGATAAATTGGTCCGAGGACGATCATGGTAAGAGGCGTCAGATTAATCTGGATCTTAACCTTTAATTTCCTGTAGAATTTCAGCTAACCAGGTATTATTTTCTAAACTCTTCTTCTGCTGTTTAAAGAAATTAGGGACAATGTCTCATTTAGGTTTGGAGGAAGTAATTAGTTGATCAGTACCTTGTTTTTAGTTTGTGTGTTGCTTTTATTTTTAGTTCAAAATTTTTCGAAAAATACAAAAAAAAAAATTGAAATTTTTTCAAAGATTACAAAAATATTTTGCGTTTTTGTGTTTTTATTTTGACTAAAATGGAGAAATTGGTGAGAGATAGCTGAGTAAGGAGTTCTCACTCCTGATACGTATCTCAAACCCATTTTTGAAACAAGTTAATTTTTGTTTATTTCATTTTAAATTATTTAATTTGTAAATTCTCCTTAACACTGACTAAAATGGATCTTCATATGCTCAGTTGGCAGATATTATCAATATGCATAGTAACATACGGACATAAGCTAAAATTGAAAAGTTTGTAATATTCAGTGCTCTAGTTTAATTGGAGGAAGCATCTCAAAAAGTGATGGAGTAAAAAAAAATATATGAGATCCGAGTTATTAAGTCTGTAAGGGTGTTTTAACACCTAGTGCCCTAAAGCCAACTGGTTTGGGAGTCACTGACCCAAAGCTCGTTACATGGATCGAAGATGCTGTAAAAATATATATATATCTGAAGTCTGAGTAATTAAGTTTGTAAGGGTGTCTTAACACCTGGTGCCCTAAAGCCAACTGGTTGGGAGCCACCGACCCAAAGCTCGATACATAGACGGAAGGTATTGTATATAAAAAAAATCAGAAAAATCGAAAAAATTACTCCATTGCTACAAAAAGGTGTGAATTCTGATCAAACTTTAGGACAAAAATATTACTCTCTTATCAACTGCACTTGTGACTGTTGTGGGCAAAAATGAGTTGTTTAATATTTTGTTAGCTGTGTATATGGAGAATGGTAAATATAATCGGAGAATTTACTTATTCAGTAATTTAGAAAGAAAGAAAACAACTAGTAACTTGGAGTAGAAGTTTCATCTGATTAGTCACTAACTTCTTTATTCTCTTTTCTCTTGTCTTTTTGCTTTTGTGTGCATTAGTTTTATTATCTTTTTACTTTTGTAAAACGTTTGTGGGTATCGTTGGTGTAAGCCCTCACGAGACTATAACTCGTCCACTACGGACACCTAAGGGTTTAAAGGCTTGTTGCATATGCTAAATGCAACCGTGATCCCTACGAAAATGGCTTAGTTAAATTTTATTTTAAATGTTATTTATGTTATTTTATTTTATGTTTTGCTTTAGGACTAGCAAAATGTTAGGTTTGAGGGTGTGATGAGTGATAAATCTATCATTATTTCACACTCATTTAACCTAATATTTTATATAGTTTCTTGAGTTTTGTGAATATTTTGATGTGTTTTGTGTTATTTTGTAGATAAATAAAATTTCAGGATATTCTGAAGTGTTTTGGACCAAAACAGTGAAAATTGGAAAAATGGCATTTTGGTAATTTGTGCCCGTCGCGACTCCCAAACCCTTGGCGTCGCGACGCCTAACGTGCGCCGGTCTCTTGCTAATGTACGCTGAGTCCACGTGTCATAATCTGAAAAGTTGACTTTGCTAACGTGCGCCGTGCCACGTGTCACCATCACAGAGGATCCGCTAACATGTGCCGGGACACGTGTCACAAGCATATGGTGTCAACACTTCGCGTGACACGTGTCATCTTCTCATTGGACCGAATCATCGGCGAATCATATTCTGCCACATGTCATCCTCTCATTGAACCGAATCTTACCGCTTGCCAAGTGTCGAATTCTTATTGGGCCGACAAAATCCGCGTCAACAGTCAAAGTCAAAACGCATGGACCAATTCAACTGTTCCAGCGTCACGACGCCAAAGGCTTTGGCGTTGCGACGCCCGTGGCCTACCGATGTCTATAAATTGAGCTCGAGATTTCAGTTTCAATGGCACCATTCTCTCTCATTTCCTTGATGTAAATAGGGAGTCTTCTCTCTAGTTTCTTTTAATTTAAGCTTTGTAATTTATTTTTATTACGTTCTGTAATAATAGTAATTTACTTTATTTATTTTTACAGTGTTTACTATTCAACCATGAGGAGGTAACTTCCCTCTGCTATGGTGAAAGGTAATTCTTTTACTATTGCTATTTAGATTAATCTCCCTTAAAAATAATATATTCACTATTTAAAATTTGACTTAAAAAAGATACCGCCATATTGGTCGGTTGGTAATTCATTTTAAACTGGTTTAAACCTGACTAATCAATGATACCGCCTATATGGCTGGTTGGCAATTAAATTTTCTTACCGCCTATATGGCAGGTTCATGGACAAATCATAGCGCATTTATGGCTGGTCGGACTTAATTTGAATTAATCATATCGCATTTACTTTTCCGCATTTTTACTTTATGTCTTTTACTTTCAAGTTTTTACTAGCTCTAGTTATGTATTGTAACTAAATTAGTTATCTGGGGTTGTGATGAATTCCAATATCACCGGTTTATAAGGGGTTAGATTATAGTTTGGGTAATATAAAGATTTATTTATTGAGTCTTAATCTTTAGGCATTGTTTGGTGTGTAGTTTGGTGAGTTTATACAAATTTTCAGTGAGTTTTTAACACTCTACTCTAAACATATAGTTAACGCTAGTATTAATGCTAGCTTACATTCTCACAAAATTGAACTGTATAAACGCGAGATTATTTTTCTACGTTAATGCTAGCTTATAAACGTTTATTATATAACTTATAAGTTAGTTTATACTCTCATTGCAATACTCTTTACCAAACTCAACAATAATCCCAAACTCAACAATACTATGAGTCATATGTTGTTGCATTGTTGATGATTCAGTAATTATATCTGATGTTCCAGGCGTAAAAGGCTTCCACTGCAACTGTACTAAAGCTTGGTTAGAAATACCATTACAGTTTATTTACCCCCACAAAAAGCCATGCTCGTATGTCTTGGGGGTTCTTACTGGGGCACATAGCAGCACTTGGGGGAAGTCAATCCTCTAAATTGATTATAAATTGAAACTGTCTTAGTACACAAAAAGACTTCTCTTTGGATGTTAATAAAGACTTTGAGCAGCTGCATCTCCATGATGGCAGAATTTTAACTTTCAGATTGGGCAAGTAACTTCACTTCTATTCTTTGGATAACCAATTACTGCTATTTTGTATTTAGGTATCCAGTTTTGATGATGATTAATTACTTGTAAAATGAGATGAGAGAAAGTAGATGAAAATAGTCTGAATTGCCTCAAGAGTCGTGGTTTAATGGTGTAGAGCTTAAGATCTAATATCCAGGTTCTGGATTCAAATTCAAGAAATGCGTTTTTTGTAAGAACATGTGATCGCCTTGGGTTAGGTAGTTCTTTGAGTGATTTAATTATAGATAGACTGAAAATGAAATGATTTACATGTTTCACAAATTAATGTAGGATCGTTTTGTTTCATACAGAAAGAAACGTAGAGAAGAATTGTTGATCGCCCCCCAGTTTTAAAAAAAAAAGGTCCCACCGAGATTTGAACTCGGGTTACTGGATTCAGAGTCCAATGTCCTAACCACTAGACCATGGGACCTCAGATGCTAAAAATAACAAATATTAAATTTAATACTTTATTTAATTCAAATAATTTATAATTTTATTGGTTGAACATCATCCCTCTAATCAAAATGTAGCCGTTAAATTTTAATTTATCGTCAATTTATAGGAGTGCACAATCATTAAAAAGAAAAAGAGAGAGAGATTGTATTTGTTCTTTCTCGTTTCTAGCTAGAGATGACTATTCTATCCGGATCTGAAAGATTCGGAAGGACCTGAAATTGTTAAGACTCGAGTCCGTAATATATTTTACGGATTCAGATCTTGATTTTAAAGATCCGTACGGATCCTGGTTAGGATTTGGGTTCACATTATTTCGGATTCGGATACCCGGATCTGGTTAATTTAAAAGAAAGTTAAAAATAAATTTAATTTATGATATTTTATTAAGTTAATTGATAATTATTACATGGATCCGATTAATTTTTATTATATTTTAGTGAATTTCAATTTTTATATATTTTAATGAATTTCAATTTGTGATGATTTAGGATTTTTCATAATATTAATTGATAAATTTTATTATTTATATATTTCATGGTTCGGAACTGGACTCGGGAAGTGAAAATCATTTCCGGACCCGAATCCACCCGGACTCGGGTCTGGGTCCGGATTTTTCCATCCCTATTTCTAGCACTTTTAATAATGTGTTCTAATGATGGTAATTTTTATGGTCTCTAATTGAGACATATTTTATGTCTCATTTTAAAAATGGGATCATACAAAAATAAATGTTATTAAATTTTAGTAGAATTAAATAAGATAAATAACAAGACATGATTTTAACGGGACGAGACAAGATTTTAATGGAATGAGATTTTAATGGAACGAGACATGATTTAACGAGACCATGACGATTTTTTTTAATCATGATTGTATATATATGGGACGAGACCATAACGAATTTTTATCTTAACTATATGATATACAATCCATGATGGAATACTTAGATTTCTTTTCAGTCCAATAGCTATCATGGTGGGATATTTGACATGTTAGGATATCATTCAAAGACTCATTATAACATACTTGGGCCAAACTCACGATGACTTAGAAGATTCCAAGATAAACTTTTAAGATGGCCTTTAAAGGAGAGAAATCAGCCTTGATTCAACAAGAGAAGAAACATCTTATTGCATGAGATTAATGGGTTTGGAATGTGCAAAATATCTTATTTTTCGTTGGGCTTAGTTACTAAGTTTATTCATGTATTAATATAACATGGGTAGAAGTATTAATGGGTTCAGTTAGTCCTGATTGGATTGTTTAGTCTTTGTATTTTAGCCGCAAATTTATCATCTGATGTCCGATTTGGGTGATTCAAGTTGCGTTGGAAATAAGACTCATAAATCTATAAATTTATAGTTTATGTTGAAGAAATATTCACAATCATTCATAATAAAAAAACGAAGTTGTATTTATCCCTATAGTTTTTATGTTTTATGTTTTGAGTTTAATTTATGCTTTAGTATTATTTGTTGAATTTGAATATAAATTTAAATCCCATACATCAAATTTAAATTTTATTTAGTTTAGGATTTAGTTTTATTAGTTCAATTAGGATTTCTTATAAGTATTTTAGTTTAATTAGTTTTCCTTATTTAAGTTAATTTAGAATTTTTTAAGGGCCTATTTAAAGGTGTTGTTAGTTTGTAATTTTTCAGATTTCAGACTTACAAGTTTGGATTTAGATTTTAAAAATGAAGCTCATCTATATGAGGGCTGAACTTGGGTGGTTTTATATCAAAAGCCCTGACCTTTTATTTTTGTTGACATAATTGTTTGGTTGGTTACAATTAGATGGGCACATTGAACTGTGTAAAGTGTTATTGCATGCCAATTATGATTATAGCATTCACTGTAAATTAATTTGCTTAAAATATTTGATTTTTGTTGTTTTTTTTTTTTTTGTGTGTGTGATGAGAGTAGGTTTTGGCATTTTCTGATTGGTTGGAAATTGGAAATTTGATACAAAATGGTTGATTTGAAACTATTAATTCTCAATTTCTTTGGGTGTAATTTGTTGTCTTGATTATTAGGTGATTATTTTATGAAAACTACTACTCTCACCCCCTCTGACATACGCCCCTCCTCTTATCTCCCCGGAAATTTCAAATTTGCCCCCATGTGAGTGAAAAATTTCCTTCCCACTGACATAGTTTTGCGCCCTAGCAAAACTATGACATAGTTTTCTTTGGGATTTAAATTTCAAATTTGTATTTTTTCTATTTTTTATTTGTTTAATAAATATTACAAATTTATAATTTATTAATTTAATTTTTTGATTATTTTTTAATTTAATTAACAATATAAAATATATTTTGACATAGTTAATTTGATTCTGATTTTGATTTTATTTTTACTTTATTAAAAATTATTTGTCTTATTTAATTTCGTGAATCAGTATCCATATCTACTTTTACTTTATTAAAAAAAATTTACTTTATTAAAAGTAGTGTAGATTCTGATTTTATATTTTCTTTATTAAAAGTTGTTTGTCTGATTTAATTCGTAAGCCAGTATCCATATTTTTAAGTGTATTTTTTTTATGTTGTTATTTGTACTCTTTTTTAAATATATATTTCTCTGATATAAATGAGAATATTTTTATAATACATAAGTAGTGTTGAATAAATTAAAAAACAAATCACAAAATTAAATGAATAAATGAACACAAAATAATTAATAATAAATATGAAATTTGTAATATTTATTAAACAAATAAAAAAGATTAGATATATAAAGAACAAAAAAATATAAATTTTAAAAAATAAAAAAAATTAAAAAAATTAATTAATAAATAAATAATGTAAGTTGTGTTAAATTAATATATATATATATATATATAAGTAGTGTTAAATAAGTGTATATATATTGGGGGAATTGATTTTTATAAAAGAGACGAGTAATTTTGACATTTTAAGTAAGAGAGAGAGGATGTGAGAATTTTTGGAGGTGGGAGTAAGTTTATTTTAATGGAGGGGAGGGGAGGGGAGGGGAGGGATTTTAATGGAGGGGAGGGGAGGGGAGGGGAGGGATTTTAATTAAATATATGTTTGTTCAAAGGAGGGGAGGGGAGGGGAGTGGAGGAGTTTTAATTAAATATATGTTTGGTTCAAGAAGGGAGGGGAGGGATTTTAAAACTAATTTACTATTTTATCCTTATAATTTGTTATAAATAAAATTAAAACAATATAAGTAGGGATAATTTAGTAATTGCATTTAAAATTTTAATTCATCACTTTTTCTCCCCTCCAAAACCCCCCACTTTTGGAGGGGAGCTAAAATTGGCTTAGGAGGGATTTTGCTCCCCTCCCCTCCCCTCCCCTCCCCTTCAAAAAATTGAACCAAACAAACAAAATTCAAAATAATCCCTCCCCTCCCCTCCAAAACCCCCCAACCAAACATAGCCTTAGGCTCTGCACACAAAATATCTTTTCTAGGGCAGTGCAGAATTTGCTGTTTATGGGGCCGCCTGCTGTGAGAGAGATGATATATACACCCGGCATATAATATAAATTGTTGGAGGGTAATTTTATCGTAACATATAGTTGTGGAATTTTGTCTTTTAAACTGTTACTATTTATTGGGAATGTTTCAAAACTCCCATGTTACTTTAAACGAGTGAGTTTAAAAGTTTATTCTGAAACAAAAGAGAGGCAACTCTTGTCTTTTAAGCTGTTCTTATTGGACTGTGCATTTTTCCTCTGGATAGTGATAGAAATCAAATGGAATTTGACTGTAATAAATTTTTTTATTTGTTGAAATGTGAAACTGTATTCTAATATCTAACATTAGCTGAATTGGTTGAGGATATAATATTTATTATTTGTATGTTAGCAGCTTGTTTTTACAAATGCAGTTTAACTCTGCAATACATGGTTGGTTCTCTAAAACCAACCTGACTTTTATAATGAATGATTTTTTTTTTTTTTTATGCATAAAGTTGTAATATATACATACATGATACATGATTCTTAAAGTGACTAATGATTATTCATAAATCGTAATATCAAATTTAGAAAAAAAAATACAGTTACTCAATCAAGTTCTTCTATTTTACCTTATGGCACCGAGGATGTCCATGCGGACGTTCAAGAGGTGGAAGTAGAACAAGGCAACAAAAGAAAGGGGGAGGTGTTGTAAAGTTCGAATAACATGAGATCAAGAACAACCTTACGTTGTTGGGATCAATTCACAAAGATAATTGTTCTTGAAGAAACTATTGGAATATATGCCCTAAATCTTCATGTAATGTAAACGAAATTATATTTTGTTGATGGTGTTTTCAGGCACTATGATGTTTAAAACAGCACGACAAGGGTAGAAGGGTAATTCCCTTCTTGGGTGAGATCACTAAAACCGACCCGACCCATAAAAAGCCAGCAGTAAGGGCCCGAGCGTTTTACAAATAAAAGGCCGACCACAACATGAGGATACCGAGCACATTATGGTTACAGACCGATCTCTTTATGATCGGCAGCCGAGCACTTTGGTACGAATGACCATGGATTATCAGAATCGGCGGCATCATTCTCAGTTCAAAGGACCATTATGACCGACCTCATGAAGACCAACCAGATAGCGAGATATGCTCCAGAAGATGACACCATATCCTTGCGGATAAGAAGACAATCCTACCTTCATAAGAAATACTGACGAAGGCAGTGTCCTAGAAGGATAAAGGAAAAAGGTAGATTTGATTAAGGAATCCTTGTGGGAACAGGAGAAAGTTTTCAACTAGGAATCCTCATACTAAGAGGAATATGATTCCTTCACTATTATAAATAGAAAGATAGAGTATGTGTAAAAGGCATCAGAATCAATATCAACCTCATTGTGCCAAAACTTGTAAAGCACAAGAGATACAAGTTTCAGCAATAAAAGAATAGTCTTGTTTGTGTCCGTGGACGTAGGTCGGATAAAAATCCACTGAACCACGTTAAAACTCCTTGTTTGATTGGCGTATTTATCTGTCTTTTGCTAAGTTTGCTTTTGGTCCCCCATAACCAAACAAATTCACTATTGAAGGAGGATTATCTCTGGAGTGATATTCTCATATTACCCTGAGACCAAAATCCACAGTCAACAGTTGGCGCCGTCTGTGGGGAACTCAACAAAAAAGCAGTTCGCGTAGTAAGACAATGGCAGAAGGCGGAAATCATCAATCTTCGGGGAGTCCAGCAACAGACTGGATGAAAAAGATGGAAGAAAGCATGAAATTCATGATGGATCGGTTGGAGAGAATGGAGGGAACGAACAACGAGAGACCAAACATCGGAACCAGTAAAAAAAAAAGTGAAAGAGCAGAAGGGAAAATGGTGATAGACACAAGTGAAGACGATAGACCCAGGAGGAGGGGCCCCTGTGGGATAAAATCCGTAGTTGTAGAAAAAGATTCGCAAACAGAAGACACGTGGGAAGAAGAAGAAGAAGGAAGACCATCACCGGATCCCTCCTATGACAGTCTCTACGACTTTAGAAAAGAGGACAGGGAGCATAGCGAAAGTGTGCGGGAAATTCCAAGGGATGAGGAACGCCGCACCCGGGGCAATAGACACACGGAGGGGTAGACCCGGCCAAGGTTCCGGTTCGGAACCGGAACCGAACCGGTTGGAACCGGACGGTTCCGGTTCCAACCGGTTCCGGTTCCGGTTCCGGAACCGAACTGGAACCTGACCGGTTCGGTTAGGGTTCTTACCCTGACCGAACCGGTTGGAACCGCTGGAACCGAACGGTTCCAGCGGTTCCAACCGGAACCGTACGGTTCCGGTTGGAACCGGAAGTAAAAAAAAAAAAAAAATTTATTTTCTTGGAACCGTAAGGTTCCTCAAGTAAATCTCAATTTTTTTATTAATAATTATGACTTAATGATGTTTAAAATTGCAATACTAAAACATGAATGTCCATATCATTTTTTATAACCAACTCTTGGTTATTGACTTCTTTATATAAGCAATGTGGGACACAATAGCCGAGTAACAATATCCCACATCGCTTATATAAAGAAAACATTAGCCAAGAGTTGGCTATAAAAAAGATTATATGTTAAAAGAATTTATAAAAAAAAAGATTCTATAAAAATGATGTGATAGTATGAAAAAACATTACGATTATAGAAATTTTCTATTTTTAAAAATTTATTATAAAAAAAAAAAAAAAAAAAACCAGAAGTGGAACCGTAAACCGAATCGGAACCGACCGGTTCGGTTCCGGTTCGGTTTACGGTTCCGGTTCCACTTAAGTGTGGAACCGGAACCGAACCGGAATTAACCGGTTCGGTTCCGGTTCCACACTTGGGGAACCGGGAACCGTCCGGTTCGGTTCGGTTCCGAACGGAACCGAACCGGCGGCCAGGTCTACGGAGGGGCACATGATACGACATGGCGGCGCAAGCAGTGAAATAAAGTCTTGGTTAAAAAAGGAAATGACCAAGTGGGGAGTAGGCCTCAGGACCGATGCAGGGGATGCCCGGGATAGTGAGGAGGAATCTCCCCTCGCGGAAAAAATAAGGTCGGCAAAATTCCCAAAGCGATTCAGCATGCCGACCATGGCACCCTACAAAGGCCATTCTGACCCGAAATCACACATCGAAAGCTTTGTCTTGTTGATGGAAGTCCAGGGAGTAGTAGGAGATGCCATCTGCAAAGTGTTCCCCCTAACTTTAGGTGGACCCGCTATCCTATGGTACAGAAGTCTGGCTCCGGGGAGCATTGGAGGCTTCACACAACTTAAGAAGTCGTTCATTCGACACTTTAAAGGGGCCTGCGTCCCCAAAAAGACGATTGGAGAATTAAGACTTATAAAGCAAAGAGATGACGAGCCCCTGAAAATTTTTATTGAGAGATACCACAACATGGTACTGGAGTCGGGGGATATGAGTCCCTAGAAGCCCTAGAAAGCTTAAAAGGAGCCCTAAAGGTCGGGAGCTATGGACTCATCTAAGAATCCAGGACAGCCGGATTATGCCACTGCTCTAGAGGTAGCCCGGAAATTTGTCTTGGTAGAAAGCGAAGAAAATATCTCCCGAAGGGGGACGGCCATTCGGGAAAGAACAGCAAGAACAGGGCCCCCCGACGACCGGACAGGGAATTCAAAAGATTCAATCCAAAACCCAAAGAATTCAACCGATACCTCGAAGAGATCAGGAAGGAGGGGTCGCGACCCAGGTGAATCATGTAGTCCGAGAAGAAAAATATATT
Organism: Zanthoxylum bungeanum; assembly: GCA_019454045.1. Taxonomy (NCBI): domain Eukaryota; kingdom Viridiplantae; phylum Streptophyta; class Magnoliopsida; order Sapindales; family Rutaceae; genus Zanthoxylum; species Zanthoxylum bungeanum. The sequence continues at coordinate 53,332 of SKCR01039736.1, forward strand.
CCCCTGAGCAAACCACCAGGGGAAAATCATCATGGAAATACAGGAAAAATGCCTCTTGATAGAACCCGACCTCAGGAGATTCCCCCCAGATAAAAGGAACCAGAAGTCTTACTGCATACATCATAACCTGAGGGGCACACAACGGACGAATGCAAAGATCTGCGGGAACAAATGGAGGACCTAGCCCGAAATGGGTATCTAAATAGTTATATCGACCATGAAACCATGGCGGCCAGACAAAGGGCACGAAACCGACAGGTGAACATCATCGCAGGGGGAAGTACACTGGCCGGGGACTCTCCAACCGGTCAAGAAAGAACTATAGCCGAGCTCAAGGGGCAGAGGTGCTAGGAACAGAAAGACCCCCGACACTACAAGGGGGTCGGTCGGTGCCCATAATGTTTCCGACGAGGATGCACGAGGGGTGAGTTTTCCCCATGATGATGCGCTGATAATCAAAGCTACAATCAGCGGCACAGAGGTGGATAGGATCCTGGTAGACCCCGGAAGCGCGATGGACATAATATCCAAAGAAGCTTTAGAAAGCCTGGGAGTATAATACGTAACCCTAACTAATGACGGCACCCCCTATATGGTTTTGGAGGCTCAACAGTCATCCCACTGGGAATAATACAACTAGCAACAACCATCGGAACTCACCCCAGAACCCGGACAGTCATGGTAAACTTCACAGTGGTGGACTGCATGAGTAGTTACCAAGTCATTGTCGGCCGGCCTTTTATGATGAAAACAAAGGCTGCGATGTCCTGTTACTACTTGAAACTGAAATTTCCTACCCGAGAAGGGATCAGAATCATATGCGGAAGTCAGAAGATAGCCCGTACTTGCTTCGCCACTCTCTCACGGGAAGCCCTTTGCATCGAAGGAAGCACCAGGAAGAGGCAAAGGGGGGAAGACGGGGAAAATCCAAAGAAGGACCCAGGTCCGCGCCCGGAAAAAGTTGCCCGGCTAGAGGCAGCCGAAGAATTAGAAGAAGTCAACCTGTTCGGACCGAATAAAAGCATAAAGATAGGGGGGAACTTGGACGAAATCCTGAAAAATGACCTGCTGGAATGCCTGCGGAAGTACCCCGACATCTTCGCATGGGAGCACAACGACATGCCTGGGATTGATCCAAAATTCATCAGTCACCACTTGGCCGTAAACCCGACACACAAACCAGTTAAACAGAAAAGAAGAATCTTTAACCAAGAACGGTGCAGAGCAGTGGCGTCCGAAGTGGAAAAACTGTTAAAAGCAGGCTTCATCAGAGAAGTCGAGTACCCAGAATGGGTTTCGAACGTGGTATTGGTAAGGAAAGCAAACGAGAGGTGGAGGATGTGCGTGGACTTCACCGACCTCAACAAGGCGTGCCCGAAGGACAGCTTCCCACTGCCAAACGTAGACCAGCTGGTAGATACGACAGCCTGCAAGGGACTGCTGAGCTTTATGGACGCCTTCTCAGGATACAACCAGGTCAAGATGCACCCTGCTGACGAGGAGAAAACAACTTTTGTCACCGATCAAGGGCTTTACTGTTATAAAGTAATGCCATTCGGATTAAAAAATGCATGAGCCACCTTTCAGAGACTGGTCAACAAGATTTTCAAACCACTCATCGGCACAACAATGCTGGTGTATGTTGACGACATGATAACAATGTCTGAGGCGCCGGGGTGTCACTTGACCGACCTGAAGAAAACCTTTGAGTTATTGAGGAAATACCATTTAAAACTCAACCCAGAAAAGTGCGCCTTCGGGGTTGCCTCCGGGAAGTTTTTAGGCTACATGGTGAGCTCCATGGGCAAAGAAGCAAACCCGCAAAAGATACAGGCCATACTGGACTTGAAATCTCCCAGGACGGTGAAAGAAGTTCAAAGTCTAACCGGCAGGCTAGCCGCGCTTAACCGATTCATCTCCCGAGCAACCGATAAATGCCACCCTTTCTTCAAAGCCATCAAGAAAGCCCAAAAGGGGATCGACTGGACTCCGGAGTGCGAAGAGGCCTTCCAACAACTGAAGCAATATCTAGCACAACCCCCGCTCCTAGCAAAACCTCTCCCAGAAGAGACATTGTACTTATACTTGGCTGTTTCAAAACACGCAGTAAGTTCGGTACTGGTGCAAGAGGCCGACCGAATCCAAAGACCAGTATACTATGTCAGCAAAGCCTTGTTAGACACAGAAACCCGGTATCCCGTACAAGAACTAGTCGCCCTATCTTTGATCACCGTAGCTCGGAAATTGCGGCCTTACTTCCAAGCCCACCCTATCAAAGTTTACACCGACCACCCCCTGCGACATATCTAACAAAAACCAGAGGCCTCGGGAAGATTGATGAATTGGTCGGTGGAGCTAAGCGAACACGACATCTCCTACCTTCCAAGGGTAGCAATGAAAGGACAGGCTTTGGTAGATTTTGTTGCAGAGTTCACCGAACCCCAGATCTTGACGGTAGGGGAAGACAAGTGGGAGATGTCAGTAGACGGGTCTGTCAGCTCACACGGCGGCGGAGCCGGGATCGTGTTAAAAAATAACAAGGGGGAAGAAGTATTATTTGCCTTAAGGTTCGCCTTCGAAACCACAAACAATGAAGCCGAATACGAAGCAATCTTGGCGGATTAAGGCTGTGCACAGTAGTGGGAGTCCACAACGTGGTAGTAAGGAGTGACTCACAGCTTGCTATTCAGCAACTAAAAGGTGAATTACAGGCCAGAGAAACTAGCATGAGAGCAGGATGACCTACAAAAAGGTTAATAGGAAAAATGAGGAACGTTCACTTCGAACAAATCGGACGAGAAGACAACGGCGAAGCAGATTCTCTTGCACGGCTCGCATCTTCAATAAAAACAGAGAATCCCAGAACAATCCCCCCAATCTGCCTCCGAGAAAAGAGCGTAGGAGAACTCGAAGTATGAACCCTGGATGAAGAAGATAAAACTTCATGGCTACAGCCGATCAGAAAATATTTGGAAACATGAGAGATACCCGAGGACAGAAATGAGGCCAAGAAACTAAAATTCAAAAGCACCAAATTCTCCCTGATCGAATGGGTGCTCTACCGGAGAGGCTATACCGTACCCCTCATGAGATATTTAACAGATGAGGAATCAGATTATGTGCTCAAGGAAATTCACACGGGCATCTGTGGAAGTCACGCCGGAGGAAGATCAATCGCCTTTAAAGCCTTAAGACAAGGATTTTACTGGCCGACCATGCATCAGGACGGTATGCGGATAGCCCAGAAATGTGAAGGTTGTCAGAAAAATGCCAACATCCACCATCAACCGGCAGAATAATTAACCACCCTGTCCAGCCCATGGCCGTTCGCACAGTGGGGGCTAGATATCATAGGGCCAATGCCAAAAGGGCGAGGGCAGTCGAAATATGCAATCGTGGCCATAGACTATTTCACAAAGTGGGTGGAAGCCGAGCCGCTATCCACCATCACAGAGAAAAAGGCCACAACATTTGTAAAGAAGAACATATCTGCAGGTTCGGAATCCCCCGGGCAATCATCACCGACAACGGAAAACAATTCGACAGCAAAGGATTCAGGAAGCTCTGCGAAGACCTCCAGATCGTTTAAAATTCGCCTCGCCAGCTCATCCCAAGTCAAACGGACAGGTTGAGGCAACAAAAAAACCATCAAGGCAAACCTTAAAGCTCGGCTCGGATCATGCAAAGGCTTATGGGTCGAAGAACTACCAGAAGTGCTATGGGCACATCGAACGACCTACAAATATTCCACAGGGGAAACACCATTTTCCCTATCATACAGATGTGAGGCCGTCATTCCAGCAGAAATCGGGGTAGCAACTCACAGGGTCCGCCACTTTGGGAATGAGCAGAATGAAGAACTTATCAAAAACCACCTCGACCTGATCGAGGAAAAGAGAGAGAAATCAGCTATGAAAGCAGCAGTCTACCAACAAAGAATGACCCGTTTCTACAACAGAAAAGTTCGGACCCGCTCCTTCCTCCCGGGCGACTTAGTATTGAGAAGGGTCACCTTAAACACCCGGCGACCAGATGAGGGCTCGCTAGGAGCCAAGTGGGAAGGGCCATACAAAATCACAGAAGTGGTAAGGCCAGGGGCTTACTTCTTGGAACAGCTGGACGGCACAAGATTAAAAAAGCCATGGAACGCCGAGATGTTGAGAAAATACTTTCAGTAAACTCTCTATTCCTCCTCTTCTTTGACAGCAACCCAATAAGGGACAGAAATCCCAATACAAAGCCTCTCTCAAAATGACCCACAGAGAGTTGTAAGAAGGGCAGTATGTCCCCGAAGATAAATAAAACTTTCTTTTTTCACCCGCTCTTCTAAAAATAATTTTGCAAAACCATATTCAAAACTCCGGGGACATACTCAATACAACGGTCCAAGGTCAAAAGCACAAAACCCACAACTTCCCGACCACGGCTACCACCATAAAAAAACACAAGTCACACCAGAATCAGTCGACTCCACACAAGCATCAAACAACAGGGACAAAGGTGAATCAAAGTATAAATCTGTGGGAAGCATAGCACGGAGAGAGATGATACCCCCGTGGCGATTGCTTGCTCCAAGTATTATCAAACATAAGAATGAATATGCCCTTAAAGCTTCAAACACCTCGGGGTTGGATCTTGTTCCGCCGAGGTCACTTGACTATTCGGCTCGGGGTCGGGTTACGTCTCATCGAGTCATGCTCATTGGTCTGGGGACGAGACATTCCCCCAGAACCAAGTATCTCTCTTGGCTCGGGGTCCTCAGGGACATACTCGATGCACAAGGATCCGTGAGAAGCATAGCACATGGAGGGATGATACCCCTGTGGCGATTGCTTATTCCAGTGCTACCGAGCATAAGGAGGAACATGCCCTTAATGTGTCGAGCACTCTTTTGATCCTCACTTACCCGATGTAATGGATCCGTGGGAAAGCATAGCACGGGGGATAATGCCCCCGTGACGATTGCTAGCTCCAGTGATACCGAACCTAAGGAGGAATATACCATTAGTATCCCAGACACTCTTTGATCCTTTCATCATTTGGATCCAAGAGAGGCGCAGCACGGGGATGCGTTGTGCCCCTGTAGCGTGTGCCTGCTCCAGCGTGGTAAGGATGAGCCCTCGTACAATACAAAGGCTCCATAGTGACCCGACGTATAGAGGATGTGCCCTTACCATTCAAACGCTCTCCTGATCCAAATCCTGATTCGCCGGGACACTGAATTGAAAGATTCAGAATTGTGTTTTGGAAACCTCGGACAGGACGCTGTTTCAAGGAATCTGTGCTGTTGTTTACGCTTGTAAAAAGTTTTACTTTGGGACAAGTGCTAAATCACCCCCACCTTTTGATTTTATCTTCGAAAGTTTTGTTTTTTTCGTCGGTCTGACAAGGGGACGCCCAAGTTAGATTCGACAGAGTTTCAAAGATGAATACATTTCACATCTGAATAAATCCCAAGGATTAACCAGTGCTCAGGGCTGGATTCGTTCCGCCGAGGCCACTTAGTTATTCGACTCGGGGTCAGGTTACGTCCCACCAAGTCAGCCCTTTGGACTGGGGACGTAACATTCCCCCAGGTCCAAGTGCCTTTCTCAGCTCGGGGTCGGGGTACGTCCCACCGAGTCAGCCCTTCAGACTGGGAACGTAACATTCTCCCAGGTCCAAGTGCCTTTCTCAGCTCGGGGTCGGACCACACCCCACCGAACCTATCTTTTTGACTGGGGACGAAACATTCCCCCAGGGCCAAGTGTTCCATACAGCTCGGGGTCGGGTTAAGTCCCACCGAGTCAGCGTTCTTTAAACTGGGGACATAACATTCCCCCCCGGAGCCTAGTGCTTCCCTCAGATCGGGGTCGGGCTATGTCCCACCGATTCCACCAGAACCAAATGTTTCTTACTACTCGGGGTCGGATTATGTCCCCCCAGCTCATATTCTCCCCACAAAGAGGTCTCAAACATTCGAATGGAAACATAAAAAAAAAACCAAATAAAAAAAAAAAAGAAAAAAAGAAAGCATATATATATATATATATATATATATATATATTCAAAAAAAATAATAAAAGTGTTATTACAAAAAAAAAGACAAGTATACACAGGGCCCCGCCCGGGTTACCCCTTCTTTAATCAGCCCGCGCAGAGGCATGCAGTTCTTCCTCGACTGGCTCAGACGATGGAGGGATCAGCTCGGTCTCAAGAACGGGAACAGAAGCTTCAACCTCAGCGGCACGGGAGACCTCTACTTCAAGAATGGGAGGCGGAATCTCAGGGTAGTCCTCGCCAGGAGCAGGAACCTCAGGTCGGCTTTCTTGGGAAACCTGGGAGACCGGGGCAACGGAAATCGGGTCGGGATCCATCACCTCATCAGAAGAAGGGGGAGCCACTTCTAGAACTCCTCCTCAGATATTTCCCCTTTACAGAAACGAATGGCTGCATGGACTGGCCCCATATCCAGGTCGGGCAGCACCATTGGTATGATTTCAGCACAATCACCGACCACTTCAAGACGAATGGAGTCCCTCTCGGCCTCCCACTCTAGCTCTTTATCCCTGAGCTCGGCACGGGACCATCCCAGTTCCTCCTATTTGGCCCGCAACTTATACTCCACACTGCCCACTTCCACCTTGAGGATCCCAATCTCAGCCCGAGCATCCACCAAACTTGCTCTAGCTTCCTCGGCGTTCTTGCGCTCCAGAGTAGCAGCAGCCCTAAGAGCTTTGTTTATTTTGACAGCCTCGACCGCAGCCAGCTCATGGTCCCTATTCCTCTCCTCAGCACTAGCCAGCTTGGCCTCCACTTCAGAAAGACGATTCTGAAGCCTCTGGGCTTGACCGCCCTCGGACAAAAGGCTTATGAACAGGTCCTTATTTTTTGCCGCCAAGTAATTTGCCTGCCAAGAAGAAAAAGAAGTCAGTTTCAAACTAAGTCTGAAAGACACCTCGGATGTAGAAGAGAAGAAAAAGAAAAAACCTGAGCCAACTGGGAACACAACTTTGCGACCACCTCCTCAGGTGAAAGGTCCTCAAACCGCGGAATCTTCTCAGGAGGTACAGCCCCGGCCAGCTCATTGAAAGCCGGTACCAAGTGGGAAGTAGCCTCCCTAATATTCTTCCCAAGGTCATCACGAGGACTTAATACCTAAGCTATTATTTATGAGGTCAAATGATTACTAGTATCTAACAGGTTGTTTGATTGATTTGAAATGGTGACGATTCTAAATTTAAAAACAAGTAAATTAAATTATTCGAGAGTAGGTTTTAAGAAAATTCAATATTAAAAACTATATAGAGTTGTGATTTCTTCCAATATCATTTTAAAGATGAAGTGGTTATTTTATAGTTGGGTAATATATTGATTTATTAACCTGAAACACTAAATTATGTGGAAGCCTCTGTCGATGGTCAGACACAAATACTCAGTTAACCCAATTGAACCATATGTCTATGTCAACCAAATTATCTGAATTTATTAAGATTAAGTTCCAATTATGGTTACCCCCACCCGACATGTATATGTCTATCCTGTAAGGAAATCTATTAAAGGGTTATCTATCATCAAGGAAGATCGTGGGCTATTGAGTCTGAGGTCTTAAACTTAAAATCCCTATGTCTAGTTTATTTTAAGTTTACCTAGTCAATTTTATTAGTGGTCAGTTAATAAAAATCATTAACCGTCTTGCATTCACTTCACATCCTCATAATCCGCCATAGAAAA